>JAJGOT010000143.1:0-195000 GCA_022457155.1 Cladopsammia gracilis | reverse complement strand
TCCACTGTCTTCTCCGTCACCGCGATTTTCCCCTTACACTTTGTCTCCATATCATGACGGACCCTCTGTTTACAGCGGCAGTCCATTAGCGAGCTCTACCCCTCACCGTCAACATGGAAGCCGGTACAATGGAAGTTCTACACAGTCAGCTCGCAGAAGTATGAACTACTCCTCTTCATCGTCAACCAGGACAAATGATGACCATCACAACAGTTTTAATGGAAGGAGTATCACACACGAGGCAGCTGCCACGCTAGTTAATATGTGGCATGTAAGAAATGGAAACTGAACAATAAAGACCCTCCTTGCTTATAATGAACCAAAGCTGTGTTTTAGCTATAAAGGATGTTTCTGTGAAGCATTTTTTTTCTACTTAAAATGGTACGCGCTGATATGCACGCACTGTTAGGTGTTGTTGTTGTATCTTGTTGGTCACGGACAAATAATAATTATGTAAGGCGTGTAATTTTTACCTTAGTGTTTGTGTCAAATTTTTTCCCAGTTCAAGTTACAAAATGGACCACTGAAGTGGGAAAATTGTTCCTTTAGCTTCAGCTTTAAGCACATTTATATTTTCGGGATTTATATTTTTGACAAATATTTGCATAACAAATTAGCACGTTCAAAATTGGAAAATCAAGTCGGTAAAAAAAATTATTCTGTATGAAGCAGGATCTGGTTAAAAAATGTTCCTTTGTTGAGATTTTGTTCTGTTTTATATATTACAGTTATAAAGGATAAAGTATTGTTTTTAGGCAAGTTTTCCTTTCTCAGACGTTTTACCACAGGTGAAACCTGCAGCGTGTGAAACGTAATTTGATCATTTTTCTTCATCTTCATGAAAACACCTGAAACTTTTGCACGGCGGAAAATTATTTCCTTCAATGGTAAGTCATGTGAATGAAGAAAATTATAGAATATTATATTCCTGACCAGAATTTCGATTTTTTTTTTGCCTTAAAGAGGTCTTGGCGGTTTTTCGTAGGTTTATTATACAGATTTTGCAACTCAGATTTAATTTTTCTGTTTGACAATATATAAACAGAACAAATTTCAAAGTTTGTGTCTTGATATTACAATAACATTCATATTTGTCGATAAAATACTTTCAAGTCCTGTTGTATTAATAAACGTCCACGCTAAAAGTAACCGCAGTGGCGAAAATATCTCAGGGAATGTGCAGCACTTATTTGATTAACGGCATCATTAATGGCCATTTCTGTTTGTTGTGTAGCATATTGCTCGTTACTTCGCAATCTTATTTTCATCTCTCTAAAACACAGTTCACATGTGTTGAGATGTGGCGAGTAAGGAGGCTGAAAAAGTAACTGAGCACCCCGGCTTTCCAGCATATTTCGTAGGAGCCTTTCTGTAATTCTCCCATGGTGAAATCCACAATTGTCCATAATAACAACATCACCTGGTAACAATATCCTGATGCCATTGTCATGCTCCATATCCAAAACATCATGGAAAAAGTTTAACAGTTCTTGTCCATTTGAGGGACCTGGGATAATGTTAAAGTGGTCGACACCGAAAACACTATGCATCAAATTAACAGTGTAGTTCGCGTTTGAAGCGTATCTTTGAACTTCAATTGCTGGCTGTCCTCGAAAACCACTACCATAAATACGGTTACCAGAAGTAACAACTACAGATGACTCATCGAAAAAGTGTAAATTGCCTCTATCTAACCGTGACGTTTGGCTCAAATAATCATCTACCTTGGCTAAGTTTTCAGGTGTCATATATTCACTAGGTATACTTGCAAGTTTCTTGTAGCTCATTCCTAACTTTTTGTTTGTTACATTTTGTATTTGCCTTATGGATGGGAGATTAGCCGGTGTGCAAATACCCTCCTGTAACAACCTGTCGCGGATTTCAGAAGCATACACACTTGGTTTTCGAAGTTTCCAAATTTCGATTACTTCAAGAATATCATCTGTTATCAATACTGGATCTTTGCCTCCACAAGAAAATGGTTGAGTCGTCCCGTGTAGTGAATAATGTTGTACTATGTTATGAATAGCTCCTTTGGTCACCTTTGTGTTTCGTGAAATCTCTGACGGCCCAAATCCAGCATTGAAAAGATTAACTATTTCGTCTCTAATGTGCAAAGGTAAAGGTTTACCAGGATTGTAAAACCCCTCAAGCGAATTTCTTGCCATCGTTTCAAAAATAAACTCGTGTCTTGAGATCTTATGAAGACCGTTAATTTGGGCAGTTAAATTAATGCTCGCGGTTAAATTAAATTCCCACGGCGCACGACACTGAAACTATTCAAAGTTACGTGTAATAAAAAAAACCTACCTTATGAAAAATACAGTTTTATCTAAACGGACGAAAAATCTTATCATTCTTACACTGTCATGAACATTATTTTTAATAACGAAATTCATGATTCGATTATAAAATAAAAGATACGAATAATCAGCAAATTTTTGGAAGAATGAAATCGAAGAATGACCTAATCGATGAATAGTTGAAGTTGTGCGTTCACGCGTGAAGTGCGTTGACTGTAATCGCTCGATTGGGTTCGGTAATCGAACTTAATCGAACTCACCGAAAAATTTTGCCAATCGAACGCTTCAACAAACGCTTTGAACGCTTCAACAATCGAACGTAATCGAACTCATCGAACATAATCGAACACTTCAACAATCGGAAATATAAAACTAGTTTAATCTGGTCTGAAACAAAGCATTGGGGTCAAGTAAGTTATTTTTTGGCCTGTACTTGGTGTAAGACTACGTATAATGTCCCGGTCTTCCCGATCTTGTTTTAAAAATCCGTACTCGTAACGTCTATAACCTTGTAACAAAAAATAACCTTGAAAATAACCTTGTAACTCTTAACTTCTATAAATCGTAACTACTGTAAGCTTTTAACTCTGTAACCTTGTATCTTATGTAACCTTATAAGTTGTGTAACCTTGTAACTTGTGTAACCTTGTAACTACTGTAACCATGTAACTACTGTAACCATGTAACTACTGTAACCTTGTAACTACTGTAACCTTGTAACTACTGTAACCTCGTAACTTATGTAACCTCGTAACTTATGTAACCTTGTAACTTTTGTAACCTCGTAACTACTGTAACCTTGTAACTACTGTAACCTTGTAACTACTGTAACCTTGTAACTACTGTAACCTTGTAACTACTGTAACCTTGTAACTACTGTAACCTTGTAACTTATGTAACCTCGTAACTACTGTAACCTTGTAACTTCTGTAACCTTGTAACTACTGCAACCTCGTAACTACTGTAACCTTGTAACTTCTGTAACCTCGTAACTACTGTAACCTTGTAACTACTGTAACCTTGTAACATCTGTAACCTCGTAACTACTGTAACCTTGTAACTACTGTAACCTCGTAACTCCTGAGTAGTTACAAGGTTACAGCAGTTACAAGGTAACAGATGTTACGAGGTTACAGAAGTTACAAGGTTACAGAAGTTACAAGGTTACAGTAGTTACAAGGTTACAGTAGTTACAAGGTTACAGTAGTTACAAGGTTACAGTAGTTACAAGGTTACAGTAGTTACAAGGTTACAGTAGTTACAAGGTTACAGTAGTTACAAGGTTACAGTAGTTACAAGGTTACAGTAGTTACAAGGTTACAGTAGTTACGAGGTTACAGTAGTTACAAGGTTACAGTAGTTACGAGGTTACAGTAGTTACAAGGTTACAGTAGTTACAAGGTTACAGTAGTTACAAGGTTACAGTAGTTACGAGGCTACAGAAGTTACAAGGTTACAAACGTTACAAGGTTACAGTAGTTACAAGGTTACAGAAGTTACAAGGTTACAGAAGTTACCAGGTTACAGTAGTTACAAGGTTACAGTAGTTACAAGGTTACAGTAGTTACAAGGTTACAGTAGTTACGAGGTTACAGTAGTTACGAGGTTACAGTAGTTACAAGGTTACAGGTTACAGAAATAAGGGGTCCACCAGAAGTTTTAAAACAAGACCGGGACATTATACGTAGTCTTACACGAAGTAGTTGGCTTCTATTTCAAACACGAGTACAAGATGGGGTGTTACGAAAACTAAGACCCTCGAAAACTAAGACCTAAGACCTAAGACCCATCTTAGTTTTCGTGATCACGAAAACTAAGATTTTGTTGTTGGCGTTAGTCCTATTTTTGTTACATTTAATAAACTGTTCTAACATTGAAAGTCTAGCTTACATTGCTTGCATTTTGCAGCAGCTTCTGCAAATACCACTTGCAGTTTTAATAGAAATTTACTTTGAGGTAATGAGAACACTTTTAGCGTTAGTGGTAACTATTCTGTACACACTGTACACCGTTGCGTGCGTCCAGATCCAGTTGCAGTGGTCGTTTTTTAGTAATCTATCCGAAACTTTAGCGACGACGGTATAAACATTTTAATATTATCCCCGTTCGGTGTTATTCCGAGCGATATGAAGTACTGAGCTGTTCATGTTATATTGTGAATTAATCAATTTCGAATCACCGTAACAATAAAGATTTTAGTTAATTGAAATGTGTTAATATCTCTCACAATTGCTCCGCTAGTAAAGGATCAGTTAAAGGGTGAAATTCTTCCACCGAACAAAATTGAACCAATCGCCTCGATTGGGTTCGATTGGATTCGGTAATCGAACTTAATCGAACTCACCCAAAAGTTCCAGTTCGATTATGTTCGATTGCCGAACCAATCGAACTCCAATCGAACGATTTAGTTCGATTGGGTTCGATTGGTTTTTGGTTCGGATTCGTTCGATTAGCTACGCCAGGTGTACGGGCTTACAGTCTTTACAAGGGATTTCACGTTGTGTTTTGTTTAGTCTTTTGTTTTTGTCCTTATGTATCGGTACACCAGGACAGAACCAATTTCAGCCTGCTCATTTGAATAAATAAGCTTATAAGAAACCAAAACTTGAATTTTAATGTATCTGTCAATCTTGCAATTCTGTTCAAGTGATGTTGATTTTTAACATAAAATACATATACAGTATTATTTTCTTCTTATTTGCTGGGGCCTTTGGCCGTCCATGCTTAGGAAACCATACTGTAGGTCATAAGACCACTTACTTGTTAATTGTTGGAGGTAAAACCTTTGGAAAAGGTGAACATTGCTTAGTTAATCAGTACCCGGCAAAAATGATACTAGTCAGTTCAGGGACGTATACAAAACATGGACCTCTGTCAGTATAAAGGATGGACTGTGGACTGGGGACAGGGTATAAAACACAGTCTTCAGTTTAAATAAATTAATGGCATTCAACATCAAGTAGCAATGTCAAGACACAAGTAGAACAAGAAGGACTGGACCAAGTCCCAAGCTACACTGTACTATAATTATGGGATACAGACAATCCTGTGTGCTTTTCATTTGGATTCGTTGTGCATGTGCTGTTAAAAAAATACTGATTACAGTGTAGGCCTGCTGGAGTATAAACAAACATGTGCGCAAGCAACCATACTGATGAATAGTGTCGGAACAAGATAAAGATTGGTTTTGTTTGTTATTATTTCTAGATGCTTTGTGGATACTCGCACAGAGCAGTGTTTAAGGTTTGAATTGAATGAACCTCACCTTCCCCGTTCCCTCCCCCTTCCCTCACCGAGAACTCAAAATGAAAACACTGCTCTTTGCGAGTATCCACGAAGCACCTACATGTAGAAACAATGAAAACAATCAGTATGGTGGCTTTGGCATGTGTTTGTTTACACTTGTATACTCCACTAGACTTTTGTTTTATCCATGTTCCAAAAGACAAGCACATGGGATTGTCTGCATCCCATAATATGTGTAATAGCACACACTGTAGCGTGGGACTTGTTCCAGTCCTTCTTGTTCTATATGTGTCAAATGAAATCTGTGGGGAGAGCACTAAAACTTCACATGCTCCTGCCCCAACAGTACCAGCCAAGAATCGGACTGCATACATTGTATAAAATGCAATGTTGGCAAAAGCGTAAAATAGTAGGAAGTTAAATATTGATGTTGAATGCCATAATTTATTTCAACTTAAGACTGTGTTTTATACCCTGTCCTCAGTCCACAGTCCATCCTTTAGACTGACTTAAAAATTTGGGAAAAGAAAATTAAAATTGACAAAAATAAGGGGTGGTCCATGGACTGGGTCCACAGGGGTGGTCCATAGACCCGGGTCCATGTTTTGTAAATGTCCTCATTTCAGTGTATTTTTTAGTGTGATTATAATGGACGTATCTGTAGTTCACAAACGTCATATTGGATAGCTCTTTGTAAAGAGAAAGGCCCACCAGAAAAGAAGGCAATTTTAATTTGTTGTTGTAGGTACATGTACATATGTTGATTGATCATGTAGCTATTGCACTTCACTTATTTTTTTTTCTTTAGTCTGTGTGACATACATGTAATGTTTGCTAATGAGGATAAAACAAAAATAGAATCAAGGATAGTTTTAAGCACAGCATATATGTACAGTTGTAGCCATCGTGTGGGTAAATAGCATCATTATGAAAATAACTACCGGTACATGTATTTTTACTTAACAATGGACTGTAC
Source organism: Cladopsammia gracilis (assembly GCA_022457155.1). Classification (NCBI taxonomy): domain Eukaryota; kingdom Metazoa; phylum Cnidaria; class Anthozoa; order Scleractinia; family Dendrophylliidae; genus Cladopsammia; species Cladopsammia gracilis. The sequence goes on along the minus strand of JAJGOT010000143.1, from coordinate 188,475 downwards.
AGCCTTACAAGGCTTGTAAGGCTGTGCTCTAAATCTACATTATTGGTACCAGCGTATATGTTTTGTGAAAAGCTACATGTTTGTACACTTTCTGATCACCCAAGGTCAAAAGTGGGCCACTGTGTTGCTAGAGCACAGCCCGAAATTGCAAAATTGTACCATTTATGAAAACAAAAACAAACGACCGCAAAGCCAAATGGGTGATACTGGGCCTTTAACCCAGAGTAGACTTTAAACTATGCAGGAGTTGCGTCACTCTTTGTTGTGTAAATACATGTACATGTACAGGACCATAATTTGCACTGGTCTAAAGCCTTGCATGTATAATTATGATAGACATTGAATATAAAGCAGTTGGTTTCAAATGAAACTGTGATAATGAATTGTGGGGAGTGAAACAAAACGTTAGTGTTATCAGTCATGTTGATAAAGTAAATTGCTACCATAAAAGAATAAAGAAGGTATTTTTTAAGTGCTAGCCCTCAAAACAACTGACATTATTCTTCTAACAATATTTTTTTCTAATTACAAAACAGAACAACAGGGTACACTGTAGAAGATACATGTACATGTACATGAAGTGATGATGATTGCAGTGACACTTTGCATGACAACACTCAAGTACAGTGTAAGTATGTTGTTATGAAGAATTAAACCCTGAATAAATAACTACATTGTACATTATTACCAGCAGAAACACTGGGAAACTAACACAGTTTATAAAAAGTAAAACAGGAAAACTCATTTATAAATTTTTGAGAGCTTGAGCATTTGCACTCACTTGTGGAAACTTTTTGTCACTGACTTGCTGATATTTGAAGTCCTGGGTCAATCAGTTTTTACTTCCCAAGTTGTTCAAGTGTTAACTTGACCCTTGCAGTGCCTCTTTGCACATTAGGAGTAAATGAGTACTGCCACATTACCAGACAACATGCAGAGTCTTATTTGTGATAATGGCATTCCAACCAGAGGAGTAACAGCATATTAATTTCTAGAGTTTGCAGAATTCCTCAGATTAATTCCTTGTGAAAACACTTACTGCCAGTCAAAAATGTTATTTTTATGGTTCATAATTTATAGACTGAGGACAAAACCAAGGATAACAAACAACCTGATGCTGTTGAAACAGAATCTAGTAAGTTAACACATTTATAATGGGATTGATATTTGTGGTGGTTAGATACAGGGAATTCAGGTTGAGGGTTTCGATGTGTTTGTTGAAAAAGCTGATTTATCGTATTGCAAGGTAACCCGTTACCAGGCAGGTTGTAAAACAAGAGTGGTGGCTCTTCAAGGCTGTGCTCTGAGAAAGTTTGCACGGGACCGAAAGCTCTGAACCTGTGAAAACCAGGGTGCCCAGCATTATGAGTTTTACAAATACGCAAAAACATAGATTTCCTGGTTGCCTCAGGGCAAAAGTAAGTTGCCAGGAAACACCAGGCACTGCTAGAGCAAAGCCCTGATCTTGTATATAACAAAACCTTAAGTTTTCGACCTACAGTGTGTACAGTGTAGGTCATGTGTGAGATTGGTTGGTTTGATGGAGGTCTCCAACTCATTGTTTAAATTATAAAAAAATACATCCTGACTTGCATGCATTATTTTGTTTCCTTTCAGATTTCACTATCCTATGCATCAATTACTGCATTGTTTTTTTTCCGAAGGCCAAGAAACTTAGTGATGTAAAGTAATGAATTTATATGTATGACAAATACAATCTCATATAGAAATGTTACATGTTAGGCTAAGGTAAACATTAATGTTACAGTCTATTACATGTGATTATTTATTTAGAATCCAATCAAGATAAGTAAATACTACGTGAGAATTTATTTTAAAAATGCTATACAGTATTGTAGTGCTATTTTCGTGAAAGTACAAACGATGAATTTAATGTCCTATTTAATGTCTTTAATTTTTTTATAGAATTTCCCATGTATCAGACCATTATGTGTGTTGTATTTTAGGTTTTCGACAGCATTTAGGTTTTATTTATCAGAATTTTTATACGTTTTTATTAAATTATAGAGACTTAGAGAACAAAATTAGTATAAAGAATTATTAGATTTACCTTCTAAAACAATCATTATTTGGAGTCGGAGATAGGATTTTTATGCATTCTCTCTGAGATTGTCTTTAATTGGTTTCTTTGGGTAGCTTACACGTAATCGTATATCAAGATTTAACATATTGAAATATGTCTTAATGAACACCTTCATGTAACTTTGTTGAAATTTGATTGTACTGGACTGGCGCACGCTACTGGTGTACACGAGCGTAACACCGTGCTTATGCACCAATTCACGTTCTGTGAAAGGCACGGATTTCACGCAAAAGCACACGAGAAAAAAAAAACATACTTTTTGAATGTTTGGCAGTATTTATCCAAAGCCGATGACCGAATGGTCAGAAACTACATCTGTATTAAATACAAGTACTATTCTACATCTCCAAACGGCTGGGAAAGCGGCAGTGCGGGAAGAATACAAGTAAACACGATTACTGATTTCTCGCCGTCGCTTTCACTTGGAGAAAAAATAATTCGTTGCATGAGAACAATCTTGCAATTTATCGTCATAACAATGTGTGACCAAAAAGCGCTGTGACACGAGCAAGATGAAAATAATGTTTCCCGGGAATATTTACATAACGCCGTTCAAAGGCATAATTTAGGCCCGAATTAAGGCACAATTTAGGCACAGCTTAGGCATGAAAAAAAGCTAGACATGCACACTTCATGCACAACTTGGGCACACTTTATGCACAACTTGTTCGTGCCAAGGCACACTGTAGAATCCGTAATTCGATCCTACGTACAACCCCGGCATAGTAAATCGAACCCAATCGAACTAAATTTCAATCGAACTCAATCGAACTCAATTCATGGATTGAGTTCGATTGAGTTCGGCAATCGAACGAAATCGAACTCACCGAAAAGAAAAAAAAACAATCGAACCCAATCGAACGTTCGATTTTCGAACTCGTGATTTGTGTAAAACAGGCGTTGAAAATCCATAACCAGATCTTGGAAGCTCGAGTTACTTCAGCCCGGAGTGTAGCGCACGTGTTTTTCGTAAGCGAAGAAATTCCGCAGAAATGGCTTCAGATGAGCTGTGGAATGTAAGCTTCAAATGCGTAGTAAAAGGCTACCAGGAATGCCGCTTTGACGTCATTGTATTTTTGCATAAAAGTAACCCAATCCATTTAATTATGTTCGATTGAGTTCGGTTTTCCGAACTCAGTCGAACACAATCAGATGGATTGAGTTCGATTGAGTTCGATTTGTTCGATTGAATTCGATTTGTTCGAAAATCGAACTCACTGAAAGTCCGGTGTTCGATTTCGTTCGATTGCCGAACTCAATCGAACTCAATCCACGGATTGAGTTCGATTGAGTTCGATTTCCGAACGTTCGATTTACTATGCCGGGGTACAACGAAACGTATTTTTATGTAAAATAAACGCTGTCTAACCGTGAAAATTGGATTGTAGTTTGAGAATGGATTTTCCAAATTGAAAACTGTTACCCCAGAAAATAAGCTGAACTTATGAGGACTTCAAAAGTCTTTTTGTTTTTTTAACATAAGAAACGGAGCTAAAACCAAATCGATTTTGAAAATTTTCGACCAGGCTGTTTTTGTAGGTACGTAATATTAGGTTACCTTGCTGCAAATTGCTATAAATTTGTTATTTTTCGATCATTTAAAGTCATTCTTAAAATACATAATGCTCATTAGCTATTAACTTTAATTGCAAAAGAAAAAATGCCTACATATCATCAAAGAGGAGAAATTATGAATTGTGCCAGGTTAGACTGTAAATGTTACATGGCCTCATTTTTGGTGACTATTGTAAAATTTTCTTTTATTCAACCCTATATGCAAAACAAAAATTGTTCACAGAGAAGACATTAATGAACTTTATTTTTTTTTAACAAATCTCAACCTAAACTGAATTTTAATAATTTCAGAAGAGCTAAATTAAGGTTACAGTGTACCTTCGGGGGTGTCTCCAGCATAACAGCTCTAGCGTCTTAAGATTACACTTAATATACCTAAACCCAGATATCAAATTAAAGCTTATAGAGCTGGCTATCTAAATATGGAAACCATTTGCTAATAAAATGAATTGTCGAATTTTTTACGACGTCTAAATTCGAACGTCCGAATCAGCTTTAAAACGCTATAACTCAAAGCGATTATTGTATTTTGCTAATTTGATTTGTTCTCGGGTTTCCGGACATGAAGCGCTCAAAAAACGTGTCGGCGATTTCCCATATTCAATTGCAGTGAAAAGTTACAGAATATTTTCGAAAAGGGGAGAAAAAATTGGAATGATCGCACGGAAATGGCTCTTGACGAAAAAGTTTTCGGAATTAAGAAATTTGCCGACACGTTTTTGTTGATTATATGTTAGCCTAGCTTCTGTCCAAATTTAAGGAAAATCGAACAAATTCCCTTTGAGTTGTAGCTCTTTAAAGTGTCCCCAACAAGCGAAAAATTAACTTTGAGAAAACGGCGCTTAAAAAAACATCGCTTAATAAACAAACTCCGCCCACAAAAGTTATACCGTCATTTCTCCGTCAATTTTCACTATTTTTCGATAATTTTTTTTTGGATGACAGTTCATTCTGTAAACTTTATTTTAATGCCAAAAAAAAAATTCAATAAATTTTCGATCTGAAGGTACACTGTAACCTTAAGTGTGAATTTTAGCCATGTACACCAGCAGCGTGCGCCAGGCCCTTGGCCCAATATTGTATTCAGAGCCCAACTTCATTGGCCCAATATTAATGCAGCGAGAGGCCTACATCATTGGTCCAATATTAATGTGGCCGAAGCCCAACTTCATTGGCCCAATATTAATGTAGCCAGAGCCCTACATCATTGGCCCAATATTAATATAGCCAGAGCCCAACTTCATTGGCCCAATATTAATTCAGCGAGAGGCTCACATCATTGGCCCAATATTAATGAAGCCAGAGCCCAACATCATTGACCCAATATTAATATAGCCAGAGCCCAACTTCATTGACCCAATATTAATGTAGACAGAGCCCTACATCATTGGCCCAATATTAATATAGCCAGAACGCAACTTCATTGGCCCAATATTATTGCAGCCAGAGCCCTACATCATTGGCCTGATATTAATATAGCCAGAGCGCAACTTCATTGGCCTGATATTAATGTAGCCAGAGCCCTACATCATTGGCCCAATATTAATGCAGCCAGAGCCCTACATCATTGGCCCAATATTAATATAGCCAGAGCGCAACATCATTGGCCCAATATTAATGTAGCCAGAGCCCTACATCATTGGCCCAATATTAATATAGCCAGAGCCCAACTTCGTTGGCCCAATATTCATATAGCCAGAGCGCAACTTCATTGACCCAATATTAATGCAGCGAGAGGCGTACATTATTGGCCCAATATTAATGTAGCCAGAGCCCTACATCATTGGCCCAATATTAATGCAGCCAGAGCCCTACATCATTTGTCCAATATTAATATAGCCAGAGTCCAGCTTCATTGGCCCAATATTCAGGTAGCCAGAGCCCTACATCATTGGCCCAATATTAATGTAGCCAGAGCCTTACATCGTTGGCCCAATATTAATGCAGCCAGAACCCTACAGCATTGGGCCTGGCGCACGCAACTTGTGTACACGAGCGTAATACCGTGCTTATGCACCAATTCACGTTCTGTGAAAGGCACGGATTTCACGTAAAAGCACACGAGAAAAAAAACAAAAGGCACAGACTAGGCACAGGTTCGGCACGTTTTACAGAATGCTTAGGCACAGTTTACGCCCATTTAGGCACGTTTTTCGGAAACGTTATATTTAACTCGTCCGAAGGCAAGCCGTACGAAAATTCTCGGCGAGTTACCAGCCAGATTCAGTCCGTAACAAATATGGTTATCAGCGAGAATCGAAAGTGACAAGTCATAGTAATAACTCGGCTGACACGAGCAAGACAAACAAACGAGAATTGAAATAGTAATGGTAAAAACGGCAAACTGATCCTAACGGCAAGAAGAAAAGATAGAGACAGAAGTGAAATAAAAAAAAAACAATAAACAGTTGAATATATTTGCCCGATATTTCGGTTTGCAAAACAAACCTACGGGGGCTAGAAAACAAAAATGAATACAGAAATAAAATGACCGTTACATATAAATCATTTGAAATAGGACATTCAACAGAATAACAGAAAGTGATTGGTAACAAATAAGCTAAATGTCACTAATTAAGTTCATCACGTCTATTTATACCATGAGGATGAAGTGTCATCGCTTTATCTATAAGATGGGCCTCGCGTGCCTTTCTGACTGAGTCGCGGTTGTTGTGGAGAATTGAACGGGAATTGAGCGAGAACAGCAAGACATAACAATAATAAAACATGATAAATGTGACCTTCCACGGGAAAACGTACACTAAACAGTTATCTGTTAAACCGCCTAAAAGCGTTTGATCGCAGTTCGGAAACTGCGTTAAAATGGTTTAAGAAAGCATTAGAAGCGTTGGAAAAACCGTTCGAATTTTCATCCATGCCGTTTGAAGCGTTTATAAAAAAGCGTACAAAACTTTTTTCCAGGCCGTTGACGCGTTGAAAGCGTTAGGAAAGTCGTTCAAATTATTCGTTCGGTCCACAGAGTTTAATATTTTACAAAAGTCGTTTGAACAAAACATTTAAACAGCAGTTTTAAGGCTTACTTTCTCTGTAGTTTGATTTGACTTCTTCGTTCTTTGTTCTCGCGAATATTCGACAAAATATCGCCGACATTTCGAGAGTACTTTCGCATCGTTCTCATGATAACTCGCACACGAAAATTCGCAAAGCAAATTGAAAAAAAAGAAGCGAATTTTTAGAAATTTCACTGAAACGAAACGAAACACCGGTGAACTTTCCTGCCGAAAATACAAAGTGTTGCAGCGCCAGTTCGCTTAAACAAAGATTGTTTGGTATAAAATGCGTCGTGAACTTAAATATCTCAACACAACAATGGCTAACATTAGACCCTAGACCTAAAAACAATAGAGCTGCATGATATACAGGTCCAATGAAATTAGAGGTTGTAAAGAGCTGCGTGGTATCTGAATATTTGAAGAAAACGTGATATAAATCTATCTTTCTGTTTTAACAATTCGAAATTAGCGTTGTTTTCCGCTTTGTAATCATTGTTACTCAACTGGTGCACTGATTCTTTTTGGAGACAGATCCTTTTGTCAATACACACGCAAATCTCTCCGCGCTGAAATGTGATCTGCACAGATTTGACATCAGGTTATGCTAATTTATTTATGCTAATATGTATCCCAGGAGGGGATACATATATCACTAGTGATATGCGTATCCCAGGTGGGGATACACATACCACTAGTGATATGTGTATCCCAGGTGGGAAAACACATATCACTAGTGATATGTGTATCCCCACTACCCCTCCCTTAGCAACGAATTAGTGTAGCTATAGTGACATGCTGGCGTTAATTTTATACACTTTCGGATTCCAGCATCTAGATTAGCCAGGGAATTTGCTTTTTAATAAACCGGGTAATATCGTTCCATTTTTAGTAAAAATTAAGACTCCAGCAAGGTAAGGATTCTTTCCCCTTCGGGAGACTCGAGACTTGACTTGTCCTAGGATACGCATATCACTAGTGATATGTGTATCCCCACCAGGAATACACGTATTACTAATGACATGTGTACGGGGGATACACCTAACGCGGGGATAAGGTAGTTCGCTGCAAAGGGATGGGGATACACAAAACACGGCATATATTGGGGATACACATATCACTAGTGATATGTGTATCCCCACCGAAGATACGCATATTACCAGTAGCCGATTAGCTGATATTACTTTATTATCATTTCGGAAACATCACTTTACTAAAATTCGCCGCAGAGGGAGAGGGATATGGGGATACACAACACACGGCATCCATATTTAGGAATGGGATACACATATCATTAGTGATACACATATCACTAGTGATATGTGTATCCCCACCTGGGATACACATATCACTAGTGGTATGTGTATCCCCACTACCCCTCCCTTTGCAACGAATTAGTGTAGCTATAGTGACATGCTGGCATAAATTTTATACACTTTCGGATTCCAGCATCTAGATTAGCCAGAGAATTTGCTTTTAAACCGGGTAATATCATTCCATTTTTAGTAACAATTAAGACTCCAGCAAGGTAAGGATTCTTTCCCCTTCGGGAGACTCGAGACTTGACTTGTCCTAGGATACGCATATCACTAGTGATATGTGTATCCCTTTCCTGAACATGGCTGCCGTGTTTTGTGTATCCCTTTCCCTCTGCAGCGAGCTATCTCATAGTGAAGTGACGTTATCCCAATAATATCTGCATCTACATATCACTAGTAATATGCGTATCCCCGGTTGGGATACACATATCACTAGTTATATGTGTATCCCCGTACACATATCACTAGTGATATATGTGTACGCGGGTACACATATCACGGAGATACGCATATCATTGTGCATGGCAACTTCACTTCATCAGATAGTTCGCCGCAGAAGGGATACACAAAACACGGAAGCCATATATTCAGCATAGTAAGAGAATACACATATCAAGTAAGGGGATACACAGATCACTAGTGATATGTGTATCCCCACCCGGAATATACATATTACTATTGATATGTGTACGGGGGGTAGACGTATCACGAAGATACACAGGTTGTTGTGACAACTTCACTTCACTAGGTAGTTTGCTGCAAAGGGATGGGGATACACAAACACGGCATCCATATTCTGGAAGGGGGTTCACATATCACTAGTGGTATGTGTATCCCCACCCGGAATATACATAGTACCAATGATATGTGTACGCGGTGGGTACACATATCACGGAGATACACAGGTTGTTGTGACAACGTCAATTCACTAGGTAGTTCGCTGCAAAGGGGTGGGGATACACCAGAAAACGGCATATTCAGGAAGGGGATACACACATCACTAGTGATGTGTGTATCTTCACCCGGAATATACATATTACTAATGATATGTGTACGGGGGGTACACAAATTATTGTGACAACGTCACTTCACTAGGTAGTTTGCTGCAAAGTGATGGGAAATACACAAAACACGGCTTATTCAGGAAAGGGATACACATATCACTAGAGATATGTGTATCCCAGGTAGGGATACACATACCACTAGTGATATGTGTATCCCAGGTGGGGATACACATATCACTAGTGGTATGTGTATCCCCACCTGGGATACACATATCACTAGTGGTATGTGTATCCCCACCTGGGATACACATATCACTAGTGATATGTGCATCCCCACTACCCCTCCCTTTGCAACGAATTAGTGTAGCTATAGTGACATGCTGGCATTAATTTTATACACTTTCGGATTCCAGCATCTAGATTAGCCAGGGAATTTGCTTTTAAACCGGGTTATGTCATTCCATTTTTAGCAACAATTAAGACTCCAGCAAGGTAAAGATTCTTTCCCCTTCGGGAGACTCGAGACTTGACTCGATGAAATACACAACTTTGTTCGTTATCGGGTAACGCAAAATCCTTTAATACTCCTTTTGTTTAATACGCAACTTATTTTATATTCACAAAATAAATACCGAAGTACTGCCTTCGGGTACTCATAGCCTCTGCACATTTCGCGAAAAGTTAAGTTAATAGTAAATGTTATATATGTATAAAAAAATATATATTTTCTATTTGTTTTCATAAGTGTCAACCTCGTACGTTCCCTGCGGACAAAGGTTGCATAAGGGTCAACAGCGATGAGTATCTCAGAACATTTATGAGCATACGGTATTCGAATTTATCTAAACTCACGTCCATTCTACACGAGGCGCAAAAAATAATCTGCGTTTGTAAACGGACATTTCTCGAGAATGGAAGGTATCATAACAAAACCCATTACAACTCTGTCTATTTCCTGTTGTAGTGACGGTCACGATCTTAGTACGTGCAAACCACTCGCCTACGGCTCGTGGTTTACAAGCTTTTCTCGTGTTCTCCCAATCCCGCGTGGTTCTATTACGCTATTTCTATTACGCCGGTAAAGTCATAGAAAATGTGTTCTATTGCTTAAATATTTCAACATACAAGACACAGCTTAGTTCAACGGCGGTATTACTGTTGTATAAGATATTGTCTCATGTACCATTTGGATCACAAATCTTTACTTCACATGTCAATGAAAAAAGTGAAAACCGATGAGGAGCACACAACTGACACAGCATTTTAATATTTTAGCCTTTACTAAACAGCTCTTGAAAGAGGTGTTTTTAAAGCCTGGATTTACCTGGAACGGAAATAGGAATAATTTCCGAAGAACGAGAGATTCAAAAGAAATGCATTTTAAAGCCTATTATAATAATGGTGAATCAGAAATAAATAAATCAAAGGCAATCATCAAAGCAATTTTCCGCTGGGGCCGCTCGGCCGGGAGGTCTTGGGTGCGAATTGATCATGCGCAAGAGAGTCATTCCCGGCGGGCAGTTTGTGGCGCTTATTTCAACGACTTTACTGCTCGCTTTCAGCGCCCTAAACTTCACTTGATTTGAAAAGACAACTTGTGTTTTGAGCCTTTTTCTCGTTCCACGTTTTCTGAATAAGCTACATGCAATGTTCATGTTTACAACATATCAACGATCGCTATGCATACGATTGCTTCCAACCTACATGCATCGTCAAGTCAAGTTAATTTGATCGCCGTGTTGGCTAGTTCTTTTATGCTACACCAATTCAAGCGCTTCATTCTTGCTGCCCTTGTGATTCCAAAGGTAAGTAAGCTTACGTTAACAATGTAAACCAGTTTAAATATTATTTTTGCCTACCTGTACTGAAGATTTTCTGCGAATTTCAGGGTTTTGTCTTGGTGACTGTACGGGCTTACAGTCTTTACAAGGGATTTCACGTTGTGTTTTGTTTAGTCTTTTGTTTTTGTCCTTATGTATCGGTACACCAGGACAGAACCAATTTCAGCCTGCTCATTTGAATAAATAAGCTTATAAGAAACCAAAACTTGAATTTTAATATATCTGTCAATCTTGCAATTCTGTTCAAGTGATGTTGATTTTTAACATAAAATACATATACAGTATTATTTTCTTCTTATTTGCTGGGGCCTTTGGCCGTCCATGCTTAGGAAACCATACTGTAGGTCATAAGACCACTGACTTGTTAATTGTTGGAGGTAAAACCTTTGGAAAAGGTGAACATTGCTTAGTTAATCAGTACCCGGCAAAAATGACAATAGTCAGTTCAGGGACATATACAAAACATGGACCTCTATCAGTATAAAGGATGGACTGTGGACTGGGGACAGGGTATAAAACACAGTCTTCAGTTTAAATAAATTAATGGCATTCAACATCAAGTAGCAATGTCAAGACACAAGTAGAACAAGAAGGACTGGACCAAGTCCCAAGCTACACTGTACTATAATTATGGGATACAGACAATCCTGTGTGCTTTTCTTTTGGATTCGTTGTGCATGTGCTGTTAAAAAAATACTGATTACAGTGTAGGCCTGCTGGAGTATAAACAAACATGTGCGCAAGCAACCATACTGATGAATAGTGTCGGAACAAGATAAAGATTGGTTTTGTTTGTTATTATTTCTAGATGCTTTGTGGATACTCGTACAGAGCAGTGTTTAAGGTTTGAATTGAATGAACCTCACCTTCCCCATTCCCTCCCCCTTCCCTCACCGAGAACTCAAAATGAAAACACTGCTCTTTGCGAGTATCCACGAAGCACCTACATGTAGAAACAATGAAAACAATCAGTATGGTGGCTTTGGCATGTGTTTGTTTACACTTGTATACTCCACTAGACTTTTGTTTTATCCATGTTCCAAAAGACAAGCACATGGGATTGTCTGCATCCCATAATACGTGTAATAGCACACACTGTAGCGTGGGACTTGTTCCAGTCCTTCTTGTTCTATATGTGTCAAATGAAATCTGTGGGGAGAGCACTAAAACTTCACATGCTCCTGCCCCAACAGTACCAGCCAAGAATCGGACTGCATACATTGTATAAAATGCAATGTTGGCAAAAGCGTAAAATAGTAAGGGGTGGTCTATCAGGTGGTCCATGGACTGGGTCCACAGGGGTGGTCCATAGACCCGGGTCCATGTTTTGTAAATGTCCTCATTTCAGTGTATTTTTTAGTGTGATTATAATGGATGTATCTGTAGTTCACAAATGTCATATTGGATAGCTCTTTGTAAAGAGAAAGGCCCACCAGAAAAGAAGGCAATTTTAATTTGTTGTTGTAGGTACATGTACATATGTTGATTGATCATGTAGCTGTTGCACTTCACTTATTTTTTTTTTCTTTAGTCTGTGTGACATACATGTAATGTTTGCTAATGAGGATAAAACAAAAATAGAATCAAGGATAGTTTTAAGCACAGCATATATGTACAGTTGTAGCCATCGTGTGGGTAAATAGCATCATTACAAGGCTGTAAGGCTGTGCTCTAAATCTACATTATTGGTACCAGCTTATATGTTTTGTGAAAAGCTACATGTTTGTACACTTTCTGATCACCCAAGGTCAAAAGTGGGCCACTGTGTTGCTAGAACACAGCCCAAAATTGCAAAATTGTACCATTTATGAAAACAAAAACAAACGACTGCAAAGCCGAATGGGTAATACTGGGCCTTTAACCCAGAGTAGACTTTAAACTATGTAGGAGTTGCGTCACTCTTTGTTGTGTAAATACATGTACATGTACAGGACCATAATTTGCACTGGTCTAAAGCCTTGCATGTATAATTATGATAGACATTATATATAAAGCAGTTGGTTTCAAATGAAACTGTGATAATGAATTGTGGGGAGTGAAACAAAACGTTAGTGTTATCAGTCATGTTGATAAAGTAAATTGCTACCATGAAAGAATAAAGAAGGTATTTTTTAAGTGTTAGCCCTCAAAACATCAGCCTTAATTTACTTTATCAACAATTCAGTTGATCAAACTAATCTACGCATAAACAATGAAACAACTGACATTATTCTTCTAACAATATTTTTTTCTAATTACAAAACAGAACAACAGGGTACACTGTAGAAGATACATGTGCATGTACATGTAGTGATGGTGATTGCAGTGACACTTTGCATGACAACACTCAAGTACAGTGTAAGTATGTTGTTATGAAGAATTAAACCCTGAATAAATAACTACATTGTACATTATTACCAGTAGAAACACTGGGAAACTAACACAGTTTAAAAAAAGTAAAACAGGAAAACTCATTTATAAATTTTTGAGAGCTTGAGCATTTGCACTCACTTGTGGAAACTTTTTGTCACTGACTTGCTGATATTTGAAGTCCTGGGTCAATCAGTTTTTACTTCCCAAGTTGTTCAAGTGTTAACTTGACCCTTGCAGTGCCTCTTTGCACATTAGGAGTAAATGAGTACTGCCACATTACCAGACAACATGCAGAGTCTTATTTGTGATAATGGCATTCCAACCAGAGGAGTAACAGCATATTAATTTCTAGAGTTTGCAGAATTCCTCAGATTAATTCCTTGTGAAAACACTTACTGCCAGTCAAAAATGTTATTTTTATGGTTCATAATTTATAGACTGAGGACAAAACCAAGGATAACAAACAACCTGATGCTGTTGAAACAGAATCTAGTAAGTTAACACATTTATAATGGGATTGATATTTGTGGTGATTAGATACAGGGAATTCAGGTTGAGGGTTTCGATGTGTTTGTTGAAAAAGCTGATTTATCGTATTGCAAGGTAACCCGTTGCCAGGCAGGTTGTAAAACAAGAGTGGTGGCTCTTCAAGGCTGTGCTCTGAGAAAGTTTGCACGGGACCGAAAGCTCTGAACCCTGATCTGTATATAACAAAACCTTAAGTTTTCGACCTACAGTGTGTACAGTGTAGGTCATGTGTGAGATTAGTTGGTTTGATGGAGGTCTCCAACTCATTGTTTAAATTATAAAACAATACATTCTGACTTGCATGCATTATTTTGTTTCCTTTCAGATGTCACTATCCTATGCATCAATTACTGCATTGTTTTTTTTCTGAAGGCCAAGAAACTTAGTGATGTAAAGTAATGAATTTATATGTATGACAAATACAATCTCATATAGAAATGTTACATGTTAGGCTAAGGTAAACATTAATGTTACAGTTTATTACATGTGATTATTTATTTAGAATCCAATCAAGATAAGTAAATATTACGTGAGAATTTATTTTAAAAATGCTATACAGTATTGTAGTGCTATTTTCGTGAAAGTACAAACGATGAATTTAATGTCCTATTTAATGTCTTAAATTTTTTTTATAGAATTTCCCATGTATCAGACCATTATGTGTGTTGTATTTAGGTTTTCGACAGCATTTAGGTTTTATTAATCAGAATTTTTATACGTTTTTATTAAATTATAGAGACTTAGAGAACAAAATTAGTATAAAGAATTATTAGATTAACCTTCTAAAACAATCATTATTTGGAGTCGGAGATAGGATTTTTATGCATTCTCTCTGAGATTGTCTTTAATTGGTTTCTTTGGGTAGCTTACACGTATTTAACATATTGAAATATATCTTAATGAACACCTTCATGTAACTTTGTTGAAATTTGATTGTACTGGACTGGCGCACGCTACTGGTGTACACGAGCGTAACACCGTGCTTATGCACCAATTCACGTTCTGTGAAAGGCACGGATTTCACGCAAAAGCATACGAGAATAAAAAACATAAAAGGCACAAGTTAGGCACAGGTTCGGCACGTTTTACAGAATGCTTAGGCACAGCTTAGGCACAGCTTAGGCACAGCTTAGACACAGTTTACGCCCATTTAGGCACGTTTTTCGGAAACGTTATATTTAACTCGTCCGAAGGTAAGCCGTACGAAAATTCTCGGCGAGTGACCAACCAGATTCAGTCCGTAAAAAATATGGTTATCAGCGAGAATCGAAAGTGACAAGTCATAAAAATAATTCGGCTGACACGAGCAAGACAAACAAACGAGAATTGAGCGAGAACAGCAAGACACAATAAAAAATAAAACATGATAAATGTGACCTTCCACGGGAAAACGTACACTAAACAGTTATCTGTTAAACGGCCTAAAGGCGTTTGATCGCAGTTCGGAAACTGCGTTAAAATGGTTTAGGAAAGCATTAGAAGCGTTGGAAAAACCGTTCGAATTTTCATCCATGCCGTTTGAAGCGTTTATAAAAAAAGCGTACAAAACTTTTTTCCAGGCCGTTGACGCGTTGAAAGCGTTAGGAAAGTCGTTCAAATTATTCGTTCGGTCCACAGAGTTGATGATTGATGCTGTCCACCCCCCGGTCGGGCTAATTATAGCTACCCAACATACTACGCGAACCGTGAAACAGTCCATGGCGATTTGAAAGCGGTTATTTCGAATTTGTGAGGGGAAGCAATCTCGAAATAAATCTTTCGTAGCGAAGGCGTTTGAGGGCAGATTTGCGTGTTAAGTGAACTGACATGGAACCTCAACATCTCTTCTTTGATTCTGCGGAGGAATTGAGTCGACAGGGTTATTTTCAGAGGAATTATTCGCTTCGATCGGCGGGCACTCCTGAAATCGGTGTTCGGCCTTGTCTTCTTTTAGCAGTGTAACACCGAAATAACGATAACTCGCCGAAATCGCGCTAAATCGTCCCGAGGAGCAGGCAAACAACAAAGAATACAACACAGCGACAGGGAAAGTCAATTTTATTCACAAAACATTCGAATTTTTAAGTTTAAAATAAAACCGTTGCATTCCCATATAAACCTTTATAAATCCAATACCACTCATAAAGCAAAGGTCGCGTCCCGGTTATCTGATAGTGAGCTTGGTCTGCCTGTGTTCCAAACGGGTGGGAAAGCGGCAGTGCGGGAAGAATACAAGTAAACACGATTACTGATTTCCCGCCGTCGCTTTCACTTGGAGAAAAAATAATTCGTTGCATGAGAACAATCTTGCAATTTATCGTCATAACAATGTGTGACCAAAAAGCGCTGTGACACGAGCAAGATGAAAATAATGTTTCCCTGGAATATTTACATAACGCCGTTCAAAGGCACAATTTAGGCACAACTTAGGCACAGCTTAGGTACTGCTTAGGCATGAAAAAAAGCTAGACATGTACACTTCATGCACAACTTGGGCACACTTTATGCACAACTTGTTCGTGCCAAGGCACACTGTAGAATCCGTCATTCGATCCAACGTACAACGAAACGTATTTTTATGTAAAATAAACGCTGTCTAACCGTGAAAATTGGATTGTAGTTTGAGAATGGAATTTCCAAATTGAAAGAATTGTTACCCCAGAAAATAAGCTGAACTTATGAGCACTTCAAAAGTCTTTTTGTTTTTTAACATAAGAAACGGAGCTAAAACCAAATCGATTTTGAAAATTTTCGACCAGGCTATTTTTGTAGGTACGTAATATTAGGTTACCTTGCTGCAAATTGCTATAAATTTGTTATTTTTCGATCATTTAAAGTCATTCTTGAAACACATAATGCTCATTAGCTATTAACTTTAATTGCAAAAGAAAAAATGCCTACATATCATCAAAGCGGAGAAATAATGAATTGTGCCAGGTTAGACTGTAAATGTTACGCGTAGTGTCCAAAATGGCCTCATTTTTGGTGACTATTGTAAAATTTTCTTTTATTCAACCCTATATGCAAAACTAAAATTGTTCACAGAGAAGACATTAATGAACTTTAGTTTTTTTATACCAAATCTCAACCTAAACTGAATTTTAATAATTTCAGAAGAGCTAAATTAAGTGTGAATTTTAGCCATGTACACCAGTAGCGTGCGCCAGGCCCTTGGCCCAATAATGTATTCAGAGCCCAACTTCATTGGCCCAATATTAATGCAGCGAGAGGCCTACATCATTGGCCCAATATTAATGTGGCCGAAGCCCAACTTCATTGGCCCAATATTAATATAGCCAGAGCCCAACTTCATTGGCCCAATATTAATGCAGCGAGAGGCCTACATCATTGGCCCAATATTAATATAGCCATAGCCCAACATCATTGACCCAATATTAATATAGCCAGAGCGCAACTTCATTGGCCCAATATTAATGCAGCGGGAGGCCTACATCATTGGCCCAATATTAATGTAGCCAGAGCCCTACATCATTGGCCCAATATTAATATAGTCAGAGCGCAACTTCATAGGCCCAATATTAATGCAGCGAGAGGCCTACATCATTGACCCAATATTAATGTAGCCAGAGCGCAACTTCATTGGCCCAATATCAATGCAGCCAGAGCTCTACATGATTGGCCCAATATTAATATAGCCAGAGCGCAACTTCATTGGCCCAATATTAATGCAGCGAGAGGCCTACATTATTGGCCCAATATTAATGTAGCCAGATTCCTACATCATTGGCCTAATATTAATGCAGCCAGAGCCCTACATCATTGGCCTAATATTAATGCAGCCAGAGCTCTACATCATTGGCCCAATATTAATATAGCCAGAGCGCAACTTCATTGGCCCAATATTAATGCAGCTAGAGCCCTACATCATTGGTCCAATATTTATGTAGCCAGAGTCCAGCTTCATTGGCCCAATATTCTGGTAGCCAGAGCCCTACATTATTGGCCCAATATTAATGTAGCCAGAGCCTTACATCGTTGGCCCAATATTAATGCAGCCAGAACCCTACAGCATTGGGCCTGGCGCACGCAACTTGTGTACACGAAAGTAATACCGTGCTTATGCACCAATTCACGTTCTGTGAAAGGCACGGATTTCACGCAAAAGCACACGAGAAAAAAAACAAAAGGCACAGACTAGGCACAGGTTCGGCACGTTTTACAGAATGCTTAGGCACAGCTTAGGCACAGTTTACGCCCATTTAGGCACGTTTTTCGGAAACGTTATATTTAACTCGTCCGAAGGCAAGCCGTACGAAAATTCTCGGCGAGTGACCAGCCAGATTCAGTCCGTAAAAAATATGGTTATCAGCGAGAATCGAAAGTGACAAGTCATAGTAATAACTCGGCTGACACGAGCAAGACAAACAAACGAGAATTTAAATAGTAATGGTAAAAACGGCAAACTGATCCTTACGACAAGAAGAAAAGATAGAGACAGAAGTGAAATAAAAAAAAAAAACAATAAACAGTTGAATATATTTGCCCGATATTTCGGTTTGCAAAACAACTGAAACCTTCTACGGGGCTAGAAAACAAAAATGAATACAGAAATAAAATGACCGTTACATATAAATCATTTGAAATAGGACATTCAAAGAAAAAAAAAATATATATATATATTTCAAAATACAAAGATATTGTCTCATGTACCATTTGGATCACAAATCTTTACTTCACATGTCAATGAAAAAAGTGAAAACCGATGAGGAGCACGCAACTGACACAGCATTTTAATATTTTAGCCTTTACTAAACAGCTCTTTTTAAAGCCTGGATTTACCTGGAACGGAAATAGGAATAATTTCCGAAGAACGAGAGATTCAAAAGAAATGCATTTTAAAGCCTATTGTAATAATGGTGAATCAGAAATAAATAAGTCAAAGGCAATCATCAAAGCAATTTTCCGCTGGGGCCGCTCGGCCGGGAGGTCTTGGGTGCGAATTGATCATGCGCAAGAGAGTCATTCCCGGCGGGCAGTTTGTGGCGCTTATTTCAACGACTTTACTGCTCGCTTTCAGCGCCCTAAACTTCACTTGATTTGAAAAGACAACTTGTGTTTTGAGCCTTTTTCTCGTTCCACGTTTGCTGAATAAGCTACATGCAATGTTGTTACAACATATCAACGATCGCTATGCATACGATTGCTTCCAACCTACATGCATCGTCGCCGTGTTGGCTAGTTCTTTTATGCTACACCAATTCAAGCGCTTCATTCTTGCTGCCGTTGTGATTCCAAAGGTAAGTAAGCTTACGTTAACAATGTAAACCAGTTTAAATATTATTTTTGGCTACCTGTACTGAAGATTTTCTGCGAATTTCAGGGTTTTGTCTTGGTGACTGTACGCCCGGCGTAGCTAATCGAACGTTCGGTAATCGAACCAAATCGAACTTACAGTCAACGCACTTCACGCATGAACGCCCACACAACGAAGATTGCATTCTTCACGTGTACATTCCATTCTTAATTAGATTATTCCATTCTTCACGTGCATATTTCTATCTTAAATTGAATTAATGTTACTTGGCAGATAGCTTCAAAGATAAGGATTTAGTTTCGAATAAATAATTACAGAGAGCGCGGTCGAAACAATATGGCGGAAGAAGTTCTTCTCAAAATCAAACTGAAAGAAAAGCCGGACGCAATTGCGTTCGTAGAAAGGAAGAGTAGCTGCTTAGCCAAACCGCTAAGAGAATTTAGACTGGATATTGTCAACGAAGTGGGAGAGTTGCTTCCCGGTAATTTTAAGTTTATCAGAATGGGTATTCCAGTAAGCCGTAAACAAGAGGACACAATACCGCTTCAAAAGTGTGCAGCAGAAGAAGAAGAAGGAGGAGAGAGCGGTAGTAAAACCTTTAACATTTCCATCCAAGTCGACAGCACACCTGTGAGCAGTAAAATCGTGCCTCAAAGCTCTACAGAGAAGTCAGACTTTTTTGGCCCGCCATCGGTGGCGAAAGGTGGCCACGATGCCTTTGAAAAGACAATTAAACAAATGGAACGCGAAGTTGAACTTTTAAACGATAACATTCAAATAGAGAAAGCTAAATTACAATCGCTTGAGGAAGTTCCCCCTCCGTGACCATGGTACGGGAAGGCAAATTTTACCTGCAAAAACTGCCATTATAAAGGTCATAAAGTTACGAAACCTTGCAGTCTTCCCACGTGCAGGGGGTACAATGAATGTGGCGTTTTAGCCATGCATCCGGACCACAAAGTGGAGATCAACAAGGTCAAACAGGAATTGAAAACCCTGACCAAAAAACTCAAAGAAAAAAAGGACGAAAAAGAATCGACTGATCTTATGAAAGGGCGAACAAGGGCGAATTTTTTTAGCGTCATGCGACCACGGCTTTTGGCGTGCGATCCAGTAAAATACTCAAACCGTCAAGTTCTTGAAAATGACTTGCGTGTTCTTGCAGCCGCCTGTAAACACACGGTACCGAAAAGAGATGACTTGGACTTAGAAGACATGATAAGGAAAAATAAAGATGACCGTAACGTACACATCACTCCTAAGAGGTCTCCTTGCGCTGATTCGCCAAAAAGGTCGACTCCATCAAGATATACACCATGTGTTCAGAGGGAACGCACGCCGCCATCTCGTAGAGACACCAGGAATAAAGACAAGGGTGCCCAGTGGCGACAAAGTTTAACAAGCAAAGAGAAACGGTACTTGTCATCTGATTCACCGATTTCTCCGACTGTTCCACTGTCTTCTCCGTCACCGCGATTTTCCCCTTACACTTTGTCTCCATATCATGACGGACCCTCTGTTTACAGCGGCAGTCCATTAGCGAGCTCTACCCCTCACTGTCAACATGGAAGCCGGTACAATGGAAGTTCTACACAGTCAGCTCGCAGAAGTATGAACTACTCCTCTTCATCGTCAACCAGGACAAATGATGACCATCACAACAGTTTTAATGGAAGGAGTATCACACACGAGGCAGCTGCCACGCTAGTTAATATGTAGCATGTAAGAAATGGAAACTGAACAATAAAGACCCTCCTTGCTTATAATGAACCAAAGCTGTGTTTTAGCCATAAAGGATGTTTCTGTGAAGCATTTTTTTCTACTTAAAATGGTACGCGCTGATATGCACGCACTGTTCGGTGTTGTTGTTGTATCTTGTTGGTCACGGACAAATAATAATTATGTAAGGCGTGTAATTTTTACCTTAGTGTTTGTGTCAAATTTTTTCCCAGTTCAAGTTACAAAATGGACCACTGAAGTGGGAAAATTGTTCCTTTAGCTTCAGCTTTAAGCACATTTATATTTTCGGGATTTATATTTTTGACAAATATTTGCATAACAAATTAGCACGTTCAAAATTGGAAAATCAAGTCGGTAAAAAAAATTATTCTGTATGAAGCAGGATCTGGTTAAAAAATGTTCCTTTGTTGAGATTTTGTTCTGTTTTATATATTACAGTTATAAAGGATAAAGTATTGTTTTTAGGCAAGTTTTCCTTTCTCAGACGTTTTACCACAGGTGAAACCTGCAGCGTGTGAAACGTAATTTGATCATTTTTCTTCATCTTCATGAAAACACCCGAAACTTTTGCACGGCGGAAAATTATTTCCTTCAATGGTAAGTCATGTGAATGAAGAAAATTATAGAATATTATATTCCTGACCAGAATTTCGACTTTTTTTTGCCTTAAAGAGGTCTTGGCGGTTTTTCGTAGGTTTATTATACAGATTTTGCAACTCAGATTTAATTTTTCTGTTTGACAATATATAAACAGAACAAATTTCAAAGTTTGTGTCTTGATATTACAATAACATTCATATTTGTCGATAAAATACTTTCAAGTACTGTTGTATTAATAAACGTCCACGCTAAAAGTAACCGCAGTGGCGAAAATATCTCAGGGAATGTGCAGCACTTATTTGATTAACGGCATCATTAATGGCCATTTCTGTTTGTTGTGTAGCATATTGCTCGTTACTTCGCAATCTTATTTTCATCTTTCTAAAACACAGTTCACATGTGTTGAGATGTGGCGAGTAAGGAGGCTGAAAAAGTAACTGAGCACCCCGGCTTTCCAGCATATTTCGTAGGAGCCTTTCTGTAATTCTCCCATGGTGAAATCCTCAATTGTCCATAATAACAACATCACCTGGTAACAATATCCTGATGCCATTGTCACGCTCCATATCCAAAACATCATGGAAAAAGTTTAACAGTTCTTGTCCATTTGAGGGACCTGGGATAATGTTAAAGTGGTCGACACCGAAAACACTATGCATCAAATTAACAGTGTAGTTCGCGTTTGAAGCGTATCTTTGAACTTCAATTGCTGGCTGTCCTCGAAAACCACTACCATAAATACGGTTACCAGAAGTAACAACTACAGATGACTCATCGAAAAAGTGTAAATTGCCTCTATCTAACCGTGACGTTTGGCTCAAATAATCATCTACCTTGGCTAAGTTTTCAGGTGTCATATATTCACTAGGTATACTTGCAAGTTTCTTGTAGCTCATTCCTAACTTTTTGTTTGTTACATTTTGTATTTGCCTTATGGATGGGAGATTAGCCGGTGTCCAAATACCCTCCTGTAACAACCTGTCGCGGATTTCAGAAGCATACACACTTGGTTTTCGAAGTTTCCAAATTTCGATTACTTCAAGAATATCATCTGTTATCAATACTGGATCTTTGCCTCCACAAGAAAATGGTTGAGACATCCCGTGTAGTGAATAATGTTGTACTATGTTATGAATAGCTCCTTTGGTCACCTTTGTGTTTCGTGAAATCTCTGACGGCCCAAATCCAGCATTGAAAAGATTAACTATTTCGTCTCTAATGTGCAAAGGTAAAGGTTTACCAGGATTGTAAAACCCCTCAAGCGAATTTCTTGCCATCGTTTCAAAAATAAACTCGTGTCTTGAGATCTTATGAAGACCGTTAATTTGGGCAGTTAAATTAATGCTCGCGGTTAAATTAAATTCCCACGGCGCACGACACTGAAACTATTCAAAGTTACGTGTAATAAAAAAAACTACCTTATGAAAAATACAGTTTTATCTAAACGGACGAAAAATCTTATCATTCTTACACTGTCATGAACATTATTTTTAATAACGAAATTCATGATTCGATTATAAAATAAAAGATACGAATAATCAGCAAATTTTTGGAAGAATGAAATCGAAGAATGACCTAATCGATGAATAGTTGAAGTTGTGCGTTCACGCGTGAAGTGCGTTGACTGTAATCGCTCGATTGGGTTCGGTAATCGAACTTAATCGAACTCACCGAAAAATTTTGCCAATCGAACGCTTCAACAAACGCTTTGAACGCTTCAACAACCGAACGTAATCGAACTCATCGAACATAATCGAACACTTCAACAATCGGAAATATAAAACTAGTTTAATCTGGTCTGAAACAAAGCATTGCGGTCAAGTAAGTTATTTTTTGGCCTGTACTTGGTGTAAGACTACGTATAATGTCCCGGTCTTCCCGATCTTGTTTTAAAAATCCGTACTCGTAACGTCTATAACCTTGTAACAAAAAATAACCTTGAAAATAACCTTGTAACTCTTAACTTCTATAAATCGTAACTACTGTAAGCTTTTAACTCTGTAACCTTGTATCTTATGTAACCTTATAAGTTGTGTAACCTTGTAACTTGTGTAACCTTGTAACTACTGTAACCATGTAACTACTGTAACCTTGTAACTACTGTAACCTTGTAACTACTGTAACCTTGTAACTACTGTAACCTCGTAACTACTGTAACCTCGTAACTTCTGTAACCTCGTAACTTATGTAACCTTGTAACTTTTGTAACCTCGTAACTACTGTAACCTTGTTACTTCTGTAAACTTGTAACTTCTGTAACCTCGTAACTTATGTAACCTTCTAACTTTTGTAACCTCGTAACTTCTGTAACCTTGTAACTACTGCAACCTCGTAACTACTGTAACCTTGTAACTTCTGTAACCTCGTAACTACTGTAACCTTGTAACTACTGTAACCTTGTAACATCTGTAACCTCGTAACTACTGTAACCTTGTAACTACTGTAACCTCGTAACTCCTGAGTAGTTACAAGGTTACAGCAGTTACAAGGTAACAGATGTTACGAGGTTACAGAAGTTACAAGGTTACAGAAGTTACAAGGTTACAGTAGTTACAAGGTTACAGTAGTTACAAGGTTACAGTAGTTACGAGGTTACAGTAGTTACGAGGTTACAGTAGTTACGAGGTTACAGTAGTTACGAGGTTACAGTAGTTACAAGGTTACAGTAGTTACAAGGTTACAGTAGTTACAAGGTTACAGTAGTTACAAGGTTACAGTAGTTACAAGGTTACAGTAGTTACGAGGCTACAGAAGTTACAAGGTTACAAACGTTACAAGGTTACAGTAGTTACAAGGTTACAGAAGTTACAAGGTTACAGAAGTTACCAGGTTACAGTAGTTACAAGGTTACAGTAGTTACAAGGTTACAGTAGTTACGAGGTTACAGTAGTTACGAGGTTACAGTAGTTACAAGGTTACAGGTTACAGAAATAAGGGGTCCACCAGAAGTTTTAAAACAAGACCGGGACATTATACGTAGTCTTACACGAAGTAGTTGGCTTCTATTTCAAACACGAGTACAAGATGGGGTGTTACGAAAACTAAGACCCTCGAAAACTAAGACCTAAGACCTAAGACCCATCTTAGTTTTCGTGATCACGAAAACTAAGATTTTGTTGTTGGCGTTAGTCCTATTTTTGTTACATTTAATAAACTGTTCTAACATTGAAAGTCTAGCTTACATTGCTTGCATTTTGCAGCAGCTTCTGCAAATACCACTTGCAGTTTTAATAGAAATTTACTTTGAGGTAATGAGAACACTTTTAGCGTTAGTGGTAACTATTCTGTACACACTGTACACCGTTGCGTGCGTCCAGATCCAGTTGCAGTGGTCGTTTTTTAGTAATCTATCCGAAACTTTAGCGACGACGGTATAAACATTTTAATATTATCCCCGTTCGGTGTTATTCCGAGCGATATGAAGTACTGAGCTGTTCATGTTATATTGTGAATTAATCAATTTCGAATCACCGTAACAATAAAGATTTTAGTTAATTGAAATGTGTTAATATCTCTCACAATTGCTCCGCTAGTAAAGGATCAGTTAAAGGGTGAAATTCTTCCACCGAACAAAATTGAACCAATCGCCTCGATTGGGTTCGATTGGATTCGGTAATCGAACTTAATCGAACTCACCCAAAAGTTCCAGTTCGATTATGTTCGATTGCCGAACCAATCGAACTCCAATCGAACGATTTAGTTCGATTGGGTTCGATTGGTTTTTGGTTCGGATTCGTTCGATTAGCTACGCCAGGTGTACGGGCTTACAGTCTTTACAAGGGATTTCACGTTGTGTTTTGTTTAGTCTTTTGTTTTTGTCCTTATGTATCGGTACACCAGGACAGAACCAATTTCAGCCTGCTCATTTGAATAAATAAGCTTATAAGAAACCAAAACTTGAATTTTAATGTATCTGTCAATCTTGCAATTCTGTTCAAGTGATGTTGATTTTTAACATAAAATACATATACAGTATTATTTTCTTCTTATTTGCTGGGGCCTTTGGCCGTCCATGCTTAGGAAACCATACTGTAGGTCATAAGACCACTTACTTGTTAATTGTTGGAGGTAAAACCTTTGGAAAAGGTGAACATTGCTTAGTTAATCAGTACCCGGCAAAAATGACAATAGTCAGTTCAGGGACGTATACAAAACATGGACCTCTGTCAGTATAAAGGATGGACTGTGGACTGGGGACAGGGTATAAAACACAGTCTTCAGTTTAAATAAATTAATGGCATTCAACATCAAGTAGCAATGTCAAGACACAAGTAGAACAAGAAGGACTGGACCAAGTCCCAAGCTACACTGTACTATAATTATGGGATACAGACAATCCTGTGTGCTTTTCATTTGGATTCGTTGTGCATGTGCTGTTAAAAAAATACTGATTACAGTGTAGGCCTGCTGGAGTATAAACAAACATGTGCGCAAGCAACCATACTGATGAATAGTGTCGGAACAAGATAAAGATTGGTTTTGTTTGTTATTATTTCTAGATGCTTTGTGGATACTCGCACAGAGCAGTGTTTAAGGTTTGAATTGAATGAACCTCACCTTCCCCGTTCCCTCCCCCTTCCCTCACCGAGAACTCAAAATGAAAACACTGCTCTTTGCGAGTATCCACGAAGCACCTACATGTAGAAACAATGAAAACAATCAGTATGGTGGCTTTGGCATGTGTTTGTTTACACTTGTATACTCCACTAGACTTTTGTTTTATCCATGTTCCAAAAGACAAGCACATGGGATTGTCTGCATCCCATAATATGTGTAATAGCACACACTGTAGCGTGGGACTTGTTCCAGTCCTTCTTGTTCTATATGTGTCAAATGAAATCTGTGGGGAGAGCACTAAAACTTCACATGCTCCTGCCCCAACAGTACCAGCCAAGAATCGGACTGCATACATTGTATAAAATGCAATGTTGGCAAAAGCGTAAAATAGTAGGAAGTTAAATATTGATGTTGAATGCCATAATTTATTTCAACTTAAGACTGTGTTTTATACCCTGTCCTCAGTCCACAGTCCATCCTTTAGACTGACTTAAAAATTTGGGAAAAGAAAATTAAAATTGACAAAAATAAGGGGTGGTCCATGGACTGGGTCCACAGGGGTGGTCCATAGACCCGGGTCCATGTTTTGTAAATGTCCTCATTTCAGTGTATTTTTTAGTGTGATTATAATGGACGTATCTGTAGTTCACAAACGTCATATTGGATAGCTCTTTGTAAAGAGAAAGGCCCACCAGAAAAGAAGGCAATTTTAATTTGTTGTTGTAGGTACATGTACATATGTTGATTGATCATGTAGCTATTGCACTTCACTTATTTTTTTTTCTTTAGTCTGTGTGACATACATGTAATGTTTGCTAATGAGGATAAAACAAAAATAGAATCAAGGATAGTTTTAAGCACAGCATATATGTACAGTTGTAGCCATCGTGTGGGTAAATAGCATCATTATGAAAATAACTACCGGTACATGTATTTTTACTTAACAATGGACTGTACAGCCTTACAAGGCTTGTAAGGCTGTGCTCTAAATCTACATTATTGGTACCAGCGTATATGTTTTGTGAAAAGCTACATGTTTGTACACTTTCTGATCACCCAAGGTCAAAAGTGGGCCACTGTGTTGCTAGAGCACAGCCCGAAATTGCAAAATTGTACCATTTATGAAAACAAAAACAAACGACCGCAAAGCCAAATGGGTGATACTGGGCCTTTAACCCAGAGTAGACTTTAAACTATGCAGGAGTTGCGTCACTCTTTGTTGTGTAAATACATGTACATGTACAGGACCATAATTTGCACTGGTCTAAAGCCTTGCATGTATAATTATGATAGACATTGAATATAAAGCAGTTGGTTTCAAATGAAACTGTGATAATGAATTGTGGGGAGTGAAACAAAACGTTAGTGTTATCAGTCATGTTGATAAAGTAAATTGCTACCATAAAAGAATAAAGAAGGTATTTTTTAAGTGCTAGCCCTCAAAACAACTGACATTATTCTTCTAACAATATTTTTTTCTAATTACAAAACAGAACAACAGGGTACACTGTAGAAGATACATGTACATGTACATGAAGTGATGATGATTGCAGTGACACTTTGCATGACAACACTCAAGTACAGTGTAAGTATGTTGTTATGAAGAATTAAACCCTGAATAAATAACTACATTGTACATTATTACCAGCAGAAACACTGGGAAACTAACACAGTTTATAAAAAGTAAAACAGGAAAACTCATTTATAAATTTTTGAGAGCTTGAGCATTTGCACTCACTTGTGGAAACTTTTTGTCACTGACTTGCTGATATTTGAAGTCCTGGGTCAATCAGTTTTTACTTCCCAAGTTGTTCAAGTGTTAACTTGACCCTTGCAGTGCCTCTTTGCACATTAGGAGTAAATGAGTACTGCCACATTACCAGACAACATGCAGAGTCTTATTTGTGATAATGGCATTCCAACCAGAGGAGTAACAGCATATTAATTTCTAGAGTTTGCAGAATTCCTCAGATTAATTCCTTGTGAAAACACTTACTGCCAGTCAAAAATGTTATTTTTATGGTTCATAATTTATAGACTGAGGACAAAACCAAGGATAACAAACAACCTGATGCTGTTGAAACAGAATCTAGTAAGTTAACACATTTATAATGGGATTGATATTTGTGGTGGTTAGATACAGGGAATTCAGGTTGAGGGTTTCGATGTGTTTGTTGAAAAAGCTGATTTATCGTATTGCAAGGTAACCCGTTACCAGGCAGGTTGTAAAACAAGAGTGGTGGCTCTTCAAGGCTGTGCTCTGAGAAAGTTTGCACGGGACCGAAAGCTCTGAACCTGTGAAAACCAGGGTGCCCAGCATTATGAGTTTTACAAATACGCAAAAACATAGATTTCCTGGTTGCCTCAGGGCAAAAGTAAGTTGCCAGGAAACACCAGGCACTGCTAGAGCAAAGCCCTGATCTTGTATATAACAAAACCTTAAGTTTTCGACCTACAGTGTGTACAGTGTAGGTCATGTGTGAGATTGGTTGGTTTGATGGAGGTCTCCAACTCATTGTTTAAATTATAAAAAAATACATCCTGACTTGCATGCATTATTTTGTTTCCTTTCAGATTTCACTATCCTATGCATCAATTACTGCATTGTTTTTTTTCCGAAGGCCAAGAAACTTAGTGATGTAAAGTAATGAATTTATATGTATGACAAATACAATCTCATATAGAAATGTTACATGTTAGGCTAAGGTAAACATTAATGTTACAGTCTATTACATGTGATTATTTATTTAGAATCCAATCAAGATAAGTAAATACTACGTGAGAATTTATTTTAAAAATGCTATACAGTATTGTAGTGCTATTTTCGTGAAAGTACAAACGATGAATTTAATGTCCTATTTAATGTCTTTAATTTTTTTATAGAATTTCCCATGTATCAGACCATTATGTGTGTTGTATTTTAGGTTTTCGACAGCATTTAGGTTTTATTTATCAGAATTTTTATACGTTTTTATTAAATTATAGAGACTTAGAGAACAAAATTAGTATAAAGAATTATTAGATTTACCTTCTAAAACAATCATTATTTGGAGTCGGAGATAGGATTTTTATGCATTCTCTCTGAGATTGTCTTTAATTGGTTTCTTTGGGTAGCTTACACGTAATCGTATATCAAGATTTAACATATTGAAATATGTCTTAATGAACACCTTCATGTAACTTTGTTGAAATTTGATTGTACTGGACTGGCGCACGCTACTGGTGTACACGAGCGTAACACCGTGCTTATGCACCAATTCACGTTCTGTGAAAGGCACGGATTTCACGCAAAAGCACACGAGAAAAAAAAAACATACTTTTTGAATGTTTGGCAGTATTTATCCAAAGCCGATGACCGAATGGTCAGAAACTACATCTGTATTAAATACAAGTACTATTCTACATCTCCAAACGGCTGGGAAAGCGGCAGTGCGGGAAGAATACAAGTAAACACGATTACTGATTTCTCGCCGTCGCTTTCACTTGGAGAAAAAATAATTCGTTGCATGAGAACAATCTTGCAATTTATCGTCATAACAATGTGTGACCAAAAAGCGCTGTGACACGAGCAAGATGAAAATAATGTTTCCCGGGAATATTTACATAACGCCGTTCAAAGGCATAATTTAGGCCCGAATTAAGGCACAATTTAGGCACAGCTTAGGCATGAAAAAAAGCTAGACATGCACACTTCATGCACAACTTGGGCACACTTTATGCACAACTTGTTCGTGCCAAGGCACACTGTAGAATCCGTAATTCGATCCTACGTACAACCCCGGCATAGTAAATCGAACCCAATCGAACTAAATTTCAATCGAACTCAATCGAACTCAATTCATGGATTGAGTTCGATTGAGTTCGGCAATCGAACGAAATCGAACTCACCGAAAAGAAAAAAAAACAATCGAACCCAATCGAACGTTCGATTTTCGAACTCGTGATTTGTGTAAAACAGGCGTTGAAAATCCATAACCAGATCTTGGAAGCTCGAGTTACTTCAGCCCGGAGTGTAGCGCACGTGTTTTTCGTAAGCGAAGAAATTCCGCAGAAATGGCTTCAGATGAGCTGTGGAATGTAAGCTTCAAATGCGTAGTAAAAGGCTACCAGGAATGCCGCTTTGACGTCATTGTATTTTTGCATAAAAGTAACCCAATCCATTTAATTATGTTCGATTGAGTTCGGTTTTCCGAACTCAGTCGAACACAATCAGATGGATTGAGTTCGATTGAGTTCGATTTGTTCGATTGAATTCGATTTGTTCGAAAATCGAACTCACTGAAAGTCCGGTGTTCGATTTCGTTCGATTGCCGAACTCAATCGAACTCAATCCACGGATTGAGTTCGATTGAGTTCGATTTCCGAACGTTCGATTTACTATGCCGGGGTACAACGAAACGTATTTTTATGTAAAATAAACGCTGTCTAACCGTGAAAATTGGATTGTAGTTTGAGAATGGATTTTCCAAATTGAAAACTGTTACCCCAGAAAATAAGCTGAACTTATGAGGACTTCAAAAGTCTTTTTGTTTTTTTAACATAAGAAACGGAGCTAAAACCAAATCGATTTTGAAAATTTTCGACCAGGCTGTTTTTGTAGGTACGTAATATTAGGTTACCTTGCTGCAAATTGCTATAAATTTGTTATTTTTCGATCATTTAAAGTCATTCTTAAAATACATAATGCTCATTAGCTATTAACTTTAATTGCAAAAGAAAAAATGCCTACATATCATCAAAGAGGAGAAATTATGAATTGTGCCAGGTTAGACTGTAAATGTTACATGGCCTCATTTTTGGTGACTATTGTAAAATTTTCTTTTATTCAACCCTATATGCAAAACAAAAATTGTTCACAGAGAAGACATTAATGAACTTTATTTTTTTTTAACAAATCTCAACCTAAACTGAATTTTAATAATTTCAGAAGAGCTAAATTAAGGTTACAGTGTACCTTCGGGGGTGTCTCCAGCATAACAGCTCTAGCGTCTTAAGATTACACTTAATATACCTAAACCCAGATATCAAATTAAAGCTTATAGAGCTGGCTATCTAAATATGGAAACCATTTGCTAATAAAATGAATTGTCGAATTTTTTACGACGTCTAAATTCGAACGTCCGAATCAGCTTTAAAACGCTATAACTCAAAGCGATTATTGTATTTTGCTAATTTGATTTGTTCTCGGGTTTCCGGACATGAAGCGCTCAAAAAACGTGTCGGCGATTTCCCATATTCAATTGCAGTGAAAAGTTACAGAATATTTTCGAAAAGGGGAGAAAAAATTGGAATGATCGCACGGAAATGGCTCTTGACGAAAAAGTTTTCGGAATTAAGAAATTTGCCGACACGTTTTTGTTGATTATATGTTAGCCTAGCTTCTGTCCAAATTTAAGGAAAATCGAACAAATTCCCTTTGAGTTGTAGCTCTTTAAAGTGTCCCCAACAAGCGAAAAATTAACTTTGAGAAAACGGCGCTTAAAAAAACATATCGCTTAATAAACAAACTCCGCCCACAAAAGTTATACCGTCATTTCTCCGTCAATTTTCACTATTTTTCGATAATTTTTTTTGGATGACAGTTCATTCTGTAAACTTTATTTTAATGCCAAAAAAAAAATTTCAATAAATTTTCGATCTGAAGGTACACTGTAACCTTAAGTGTGAATTTTAGCCATGTACACCAGCAGCGTGCGCCAGGCCCTTGGCCCAATATTGTATTCAGAGCCCAACTTCATTGGCCCAATATTAATGCAGCGAGAGGCCTACATCATTGGTCCAATATTAATGTGGCCGAAGCCCAACTTCATTGGCCCAATATTAATGTAGCCAGAGCCCTACATCATTGGCCCAATATTAATATAGCCAGAGCCCAACTTCATTGGCCCAATATTAATTCAGCGAGAGGCTCACATCATTGGCCCAATATTAATGAAGCCAGAGCCCAACATCATTGACCCAATATTAATATAGCCAGAGCCCAACTTCATTGACCCAATATTAATGTAGACAGAGCCCTACATCATTGGCCCAATATTAATATAGCCAGAACGCAACTTCATTGGCCCAATATTATTGCAGCCAGAGCCCTACATCATTGGCCTGATATTAATATAGCCAGAGCGCAACTTCATTGGCCTGATATTAATGTAGCCAGAGCCCTACATCATTGGCCCAATATTAATGCAGCCAGAGCCCTACATCATTGGCCCAATATTAATATAGCCAGAGCGCAACATCATTGGCCCAATATTAATGTAGCCAGAGCCCTACATCATTGGCCCAATATTAATATAGCCAGAGCCCAACTTCGTTGGCCCAATATTCATATAGCCAGAGCGCAACTTCATTGACCCAATATTAATGCAGCGAGAGGCGTACATTATTGGCCCAATATTAATGTAGCCAGAGCCCTACATCATTGGCCCAATATTAATGCAGCCAGAGCCCTACATCATTTGTCCAATATTAATATAGCCAGAGTCCAGCTTCATTGGCCCAATATTCAGGTAGCCAGAGCCCTACATCATTGGCCCAATATTAATGTAGCCAGAGCCTTACATCGTTGGCCCAATATTAATGCAGCCAGAACCCTACAGCATTGGGCCTGGCGCACGCAACTTGTGTACACGAGCGTAATACCGTGCTTATGCACCAATTCACGTTCTGTGAAAGGCACGGATTTCACGTAAAAGCACACGAGAAAAAAAACAAAAGGCACAGACTAGGCACAGGTTCGGCACGTTTTACAGAATGCTTAGGCACAGTTTACGCCCATTTAGGCACGTTTTTCGGAAACGTTATATTTAACTCGTCCGAAGGCAAGCCGTACGAAAATTCTCGGCGAGTTACCAGCCAGATTCAGTCCGTAACAAATATGGTTATCAGCGAGAATCGAAAGTGACAAGTCATAGTAATAACTCGGCTGACACGAGCAAGACAAACAAACGAGAATTGAAATAGTAATGGTAAAAACGGCAAACTGATCCTTACGGCAAGAAGAAAAGATAGAGACAGAAGTGAAATAAAAAAAAACAATAAACAGTTGAATATATTTGCCCGATATTTCGGTTTGCAAAACAAACCTACGGGGGCTAGAAAACAAAAATGAATACAGAAATAAAATGACCGTTACATATAAATCATTTGAAATAGGACATTCAACAGAATAACAGAAAGTGATTGGTAACAAATAAGCTAAATGTCACTAATTAAGTTCATCACGTCTATTTATACCATGAGGATGAAGTGTCATCGCTTTATCTATAAGATGGGCCTCGCGTGCCTTTCTGACTGAGTCGCGGTTGTTGTGGAGAATTGAACGGGAATTGAGCGAGAACAGCAAGACATAACAATAATAAAACATGATAAATGTGACCTTCCACGGGAAAACGTACACTAAACAGTTATCTGTTAAACCGCCTAAAAGCGTTTGATCGCAGTTCGGAAACTGCGTTAAAATGGTTTAAGAAAGCATTAGAAGCGTTGGAAAAACCGTTCGAATTTTCATCCATGCCGTTTGAAGCGTTTATAAAAAAGCGTACAAAACTTTTTTCCAGGCCGTTGACGCGTTGAAAGCGTTAGGAAAGTCGTTCAAATTATTCGTTCGGTCCACAGAGTTTAATATTTTACAAAAGTCGTTTGAACAAAACATTTAAACAGCAGTTTTAAGGCTTACTTTCTCTGTAGTTTGATTTGACTTCTTCGTTCTTTGTTCTCGCGAATATTCGACAAAATATCGCCGACATTTCGAGAGTACTTTCGCATCGTTCTCATGATAACTCGCACACGAAAATTCGCAAAGCAAATTGAAAAAAAAGAAGCGAATTTTTAGAAATTTCACTGAAACGAAACGAAACACCGGTGAACTTTCCTGCCGAAAATACAAAGTGTTGCAGCGCCAGTTCGCTTAAACAAAGATTGTTTGGTATAAAATGCGTCGTGAACTTAAATATCTCAACACAACAATGGCTAACATTAGACCCTAGACCTAAAAACAATAGAGCTGCATGATATACAGGTCCAATGAAATTAGAGGTTGTAAAGAGCTGCGTGGTATCTGAATATTTGAAGTAAACGTGATATAAATCTATCTTTCTGTTTTAACAATTCGAAATTAGCGTTGTTTTCCGCTTTGTAATCATTGTTACTCAACTGGTGCACTGATTCTTTTTGGAGACAGATCCTTTTGTCAATACACACGCAAATCTCTCCGCGCTGAAATGTGATCTGCACAGATTTGACATCAGGTTATGCTAATTTATTTATGCTAATATGTATCCCAGGAGGGGATACATATATCACTAGTGATATGCGTATCCCAGGTGGGGATACACATACCACTAGTGATATGTGTATCCCAGGTGGGAAAACACATATCACTAGTGATATGTGTATCCCCACTACCCCTCCCTTAGCAACGAATTAGTGTAGCTATAGTGACATGCTGGCGTTAATTTTATACACTTTCGGATTCCAGCATCTAGATTAGCCAGGGAATTTGCTTTTTAATAAACCGGGTAATATCGTTCCATTTTTAGTAAAAATTAAGACTCCAGCAAGGTAAGGATTCTTTCCCCTTCGGGAGACTCGAGACTTGACTTGTCCTAGGATACGCATATCACTAGTGATATGTGTATCCCCACCAGGAATACACGTATTACTAATGACATGTGTACGGGGGATACACCTAACGCGGGGATAAGGTAGTTCGCTGCAAAGGGATGGGGATACACAAAACACGGCATATATTGGAAGATACGCATATTACCAGGAGCCGATTAGCTGATATTACTTTATTATCATTTCGGAAACATCACTTTACTAAAATTCGCCGCAGAGGGAGAGGGATATGGGGATACACAACACACGGCATCCATATTCAGAAAGGGGATACACATATCACTAGTGATACACATATGACAAGTGATATGTGTAACCCACCTGAGATACACATATCATTGTGGCAACTTCAGGAAGGGAATGTACATATCACTAGTGATATGTGTATCCCCACCGAGGATACGCATATTACTAGTGATATGTTTACGGAGGTACACATATCACTAGTGATATGTGTATCCCAGGTGGGGATACATATATCACTAGTGATATGTGTATCCCAGGTGGGGATACACATACCACTAGTGATATGTGTATCCCAGGTGGGGATACACATATCACTAGTGATATGTGTATCCCCACCTGGGATACACATATCACTAGTGGTATATGTATCCCCACCTGGGATACGCATATCACTAGTGGTATGTGTATCCCCACCTGGGATACACATACCACTAGTGATATGCGTATCCCAGGTGGGGATACACATATCACTAGTGATATGTGTATCCCAGGTGGGGATACACATATCACTAGTGATATGTATATCCCAGGTGGGGATACATATATCACTAGTGATATGTGTATCCCCACCTGGGATACACATATCACTAGTGATATGTGTATCCCAGGTGGAGATACACATATCACTAGTGATATATGTATCCCCACCTGGGATATACATATCACTAGTGATATGTGTATCCCAGGTGGGGATACACATACCATTAGTGATATGCGTATCCCAGGTGGGGATACATATATCGGCACTAGTAAGTAAATAATAGCTTTATTTGCATGACTATATTGAGTTACAGTATTGCAAAAGCATACTTTTAACAATAACAAAAGACAGTAAAGGAATATTAAATAATTACAAAACTTGATATGAACAATATGAAGCTATCACGTAATACAAAGCATGTAGATATCATTTTCATTAAAAGTAAATCAACAAAATAATTGGAAGAGTTCATCAATTCTTTGATACTTTCTGTTGAGGATGTATTTTGAATATTCGGGAAGTGTTGGTAGATTTGATTAAAGTATTTCTCTCTTAAAGTTGAATATCTTGGGCATTGAAAGAGAAAATGAATTTCGTTTTCGATATTACTTGATTCGCATAAAGGGCATAATCTATTTTGTTTCATAAGATTGATATAATGCATGATCTCATTTTCATCCAGTGTGTCAAGATTAAAATTTTGTATTTTAGTATTCAACAATGTTTAATAAATTAGAGTAAAAATTAGTTTTTTTTAATTGAATGGAGATCTAATGATATTAAGAAAATTTGTTTCATTATAGAGTCGTCATTTTTGCTTTTAAGATATAGAATATAATTAAGAATTTTCTGATTTATGGTAAGAATGAGAGGGAATCGACCCAGTTCCGCTCTACATGCTAAATTCGAGGTCTTATTATTTATTTCTAAATAGCGTTTGCAGAATTGTAATTGAACTTTTCGGTTCTATTGAGGATCTATCCCAAGTCTTAAAGTCTTGTTTGGTATATAAGCCCCAAGCTTCACTATTACAAGTGAAGATTGGAGAAATCATTGTGTCAAAGATGTTTGATGCAAGATTTGGTTTTAATCTACTAAAATCTGTGTGTCTTCTAATACTGTAAAGAGCATGCATGGCCTTTTCTTTCAAGTGATCAGTTGCCAATGTGAAATTTCCTGTTGATGATATTCGGGTTCCTAAATAGGTATAATTCTGAGCAGTTTCAATAGTTTCATTATTTAGGTAAAAGGTACAATTATTGGACTTTCTTGCGCGTTTTTGGAATATCATAGCCTTTGTTTTCTTTAAATTAATGCTTAACATCCAAGAATTGCAATATGAAGACAATACTTGTAAACAATTTTGCAATCCTGTTTTGGATCTCGACAAAATAATTAAATCATCAGCATATAAGAGGGAATTGATTTTTGTACCATTCGGTAAAATGAATGGATCAGATAAGGAGTTTTCAAACGAATAAGGTAAATTGTTTAGATATAGGTTAAAAAGTAACGGACTTAAAATGCACCCTTGTCGTACACCTCTCGAGTATTGAAAGGGTCGCGTTTTACTGTGATTAATTTTCAGAGAGCAGTTTGAATTTGAGTATAAGCTTTTAATGAGATCGTAGAAATGTCCTCCTACATTGATTTTAAGTAATTTATATGAGACCTTCATGCCAAACTGAGTCGAACGCTTTCTTGAAATCGACAAAACAAGCATAAACTTTTTCTCCGTGATAGTGAACATATTTATCTATTAGTGTCCTAAGTGTTAGGACATGGTCTGCGGTGCGATTTTTTGGTAGAAAACCGGCCAATTTGAGATGGGTGCAATATGTTTTGAGTTGTAATATGTTCAAGAAGTCTTTGATTCAAGATAGCGCAGAAAAGTTTTCCCAAACAACTTGAAACGCAAATTCCTCTGTAATTGGTTGGATCACTTTTGTCACCTGATTTATATATTGGTATTATAAGGCCATTACACCAGTTTTTAGGCATTATACCTGAATTTAGAATTGAATTAAAAAGTTTGATATATATACAGGCATCATACTTCCAATACTAGCTTTAATCATTTCGTTTCTTATTCTGTCAGTTTGTTATTTTTTATTTTTTTCACGGCAGCGCTTATTTCATGTTCAGTGATCAAATAGTCTAGAGAGTTACATTGTTCTCTTTCTTGTTGATGATTTCATGTTGAATGGGATTAATAGGTTTATTTGAGTGGAGAGATTGGAAGTGGTTAAGCCAGCTCTCTTCTGAGATTGTTGGGTTTTCTTTCTCTTTCATGGTATCATCCGTTGATTTTAAGCAATTCCAAAAATTAGATTTGTCAGGATTATTTGTTGCTTCCTCTAATTGTGAAATCTTTTTTGCATGGTAGTCTTTTCGTTTATTATCAAGCAGGTTTTTGTATTCTTTTAAGACGTCATGATATCTCTCACGTAAACTGATATTTAGAGGATCTCTATGTTTTCGATTTGATAATTTTCTGAGTTCATGTCTTTTAAATCTGCATTCTTTATCAAACCACTTTTTGTTTGATGTTGGTTTGACACGTTTTCGTTTCTTTATTCTTCTAACTTTTAAACACGCTATTGATGTTGTGATCAGAATGTTTTCCCGCGGACTTTATCCAGGGAATAGCTGACATCTTCATTTTGGATATCTTCGCTTATATAATCGTTAATTATCTGTTGAATCTGTTCTGAGCGTAAGGTATTTTTAAATTTAAGACCAGAATCATTTTCCCAGGAAAACTGTGCCGGTAATCTTGTTAGAGACTGGGAGTTAGTTTCGTTTGATGCTTGTAATTCAAAAATATTTGATTGATGGTTAATATATAACCATGTCCCAGGTGGGGATACACATACCACTAGTGATATGTGTATGATCCCAGGTGGGGATACATATATCACTAGTGATATGCGTATCCCAGGCGGGGATACATATATCACTAAGGATATGCGTATCCCAGGCGGGGATACATATATCACTAGTGACATGTGTATCCCAGGTGGGGAT
Organism: Cladopsammia gracilis; assembly: GCA_022457155.1. Taxonomy (NCBI): domain Eukaryota; kingdom Metazoa; phylum Cnidaria; class Anthozoa; order Scleractinia; family Dendrophylliidae; genus Cladopsammia; species Cladopsammia gracilis. The sequence goes on along the minus strand of JAJGOT010000143.1, from coordinate 150,214 downwards.
ACACATATCACTAGTTATATGCGTATCCCAGGTAGGGATACACATACCACTAGTGATATGCGTATCCCAGGTGGGGATACATATATCACTAAGGATATGTGTATCCCAGGTGGGGATACATATATCACTAGTGATATGTGTATCCCAGGTGGGGATACACATACCACTAGTGATATATGTATCCCAGGTGGGGATACATATATCACTGATATACGTATCCCAGGTGGGGATACACATATCACTGATATATGTATCCCAGGTGGATATACATATATCACTAGTGATATGCGTATCCCAGGTGGGATACACATACCACTAGTGATATGTGTATCCCAGGTGGGATACACATATCACTAGTGGTATATGTATCCCAGCTGGGGATACACATATCACGATACACATACCACTAGTGATATGTGTATCCCCACCTGGGATACACATATCACTAGTGATATATGTATCCCCACCTGGGATATGCATATCACTAGTGATATATGTATCCCAGGTGGGGATACATATATCACTAGTGATATGTGTATCCCAGGTGGGGATACACATACCACTATAGTGATATGTGTATCCCAGGTGGGAATACACATATCACTAGTGATATGTGTATCCCCACTACCCCTCCCTTTGCAACGAATTAGTGTAGCTATAGTGACATGCTGGCATTAATTTTATACACTTTCGGATTCCAGCATCTATATTAGCCAGGGAATTTGCTTTTAAACCGGGTAATATCATTCCATTATTATCAACAATTAAGACTCCAGCAAGGTAAGGATTCTTTCCCCTTCGGGAGACTCGAGACTTGACTCGATGAAATACACAACTTTGTTCGTTATCGGGTAACGCAAGATCCTTTAATACGGCTTTAATACGCAGCTTATTTTATATTCACAAAATAAATACCGAAGTACTGCCTTCGGATACTCATAGCCTCTGCACATTTCGTGAAAAGTTAAGTTAATAGTAAATATTATATATGTATAGAAAAATATATATTTTCTATTTGTTTTCACAAGTGTCAACCTCGTACGTTCCCTGCGGACAAAGGTTGCACAAGGGTCAACAGCGATGAGTATCTCAGAACATTTATGAGCATACGGTATTCGAATTTATCTAAACTCACGTCCATTCTACCCCCGGGGGGGGGGGGGGGTACTCCCTATAATGGGCTATACGGGGATGCTCCGCCCGAAAGGGGTACCTTTTTGAGGCTGGAGGTATATGAAAGGGTCGTGATTTCACGAGTTGAAGTATATGAAAGGGTAGGGATTTCACGAAGAATAGAAAAGGGTACCGAAAACACGCCGATGAGGCGTAAAAAAGGTAGGGAAAACTGCTATTTAAGTCTAATAGAAAGGGCCTTTCAAAATAAATCAAACAGACGCACGTGAAGGCTATATGAAAGGGGTACCATTTTCATTTAAAGGTTTGTGAAAGGGGTAGCATTTGGGGTACCATTTTCATTTAAAGGTATATGAAAGGGGTACCATTTTCAATGAAAGGTATATGAAAGAGGCACCTTTTCTGTCAAAAACGGTATATGAAAGGGTAAGGGTTTGAACCTCGGGGCGGAGCATCCCCGTACAAAACTTTGTTGAGTACCCCCCCCCCCCCGGGCATTCTACACGAGGCGCAAAAAATAATCTGCGTTTGTAAACGGATTTCTCGAGACAACTCTGTCTATTTCCTGTTGTAGTGACGGTCACGATCTTAGTACGTGCATATTCTTAAACATCCTCGCTTTCTCGTCTTCTTTGATGACAAGTCGCTTGATCGTTGTGCCATCCTTTTCGTCCTTTTGCTTGTCCAAATGAAATAGCTAGCGACTCTAATTTTTGGTCTAACTCGAAATTTCAGTGGGAAATGGTCGTAAAATTAATTTTTCTTGTTTGGTAAATTACGGTGGATACTCATGATTTTTAACATATTCGAAAAGGTTTCTACATTTTGCGAGTGCTATCCATATTTTAAAGGCTTCACACGAAAGGGATACACATATCACAAGGGATTTGGGTATCCTGGGAGGGTACCGGGGGATAAACAAAACACGGCAGCCATATTGGAAGGGGATACACATATCACTAGTGATATGTGTACGGGGATACACATATCACGGGGATACACATATCACTGTCACAGCGGGAAGATGAGAGACCTGGGAACGAGGTTGCTGAGACCTTCACGGTGGTTCTGGTTTTTTGGGGGTATTTACTTCTTAATTGCCCTCATTTTAGAACGTTTTCACCTGACGCCACGCCGTTTCGAAACAAAAGATTTCTCACAGCTCACTAGAGTCAAAAATAAAAGTATCGAGGAAAACAAAAGAAACCGCTCCGGTAGGACACGTCCCCCCGCTTTTTGTGGAATGTTTTTGTTTTTATGTCTTTTTGTATGGGCTTATTTTTGTTTTGGACTGTAGTCCGACCAGGCCCTTATTCTTTTGTTCCATATAGCAGCATGGCCGCTGCGCAGTTTTCATCCTCAGGCGGGAATGGTTGCAAATACTTTTCAAGGTTAAGAAGATAAGACAGACTTATATCGCCGATGGTGAAGATGCTTTACTTTTGATACCAACTTAAGGCGGAGGTCTACCTGAATTTTAATGAAATTTTAAGAGGTTTTAAGAAGGGATAGGAGAAAGAAAATGAGTTTTGGAACACCAACAGACAGTCGATACCCACGCAAGAGCACCCCAGGTTGCTAGTGGACCCCCCGGGGGGGTTACTCCCTATAATGGGCTATACGGGGATGCTCCGCCCGAAAGGGGTATCTTTTTTAGGCTAGAGGTATATGAAAAGGTCGGGATTTCACGAGTTGAAGTATGTGAAAGGGTAGGGATTTCACGAAGAATCAGGAAAGGGAAGCGAAGCCACGCCGTTGAAGCATAAAAAAGGTAGGGAAAACTGCCATTTAAGTATTATAAAAATGGTCTTTCAAAATATATCAAACAGACGCATGTAAAGGCTCTGAAAGGGGTATCATTTTCATTGAAAGGTATATGAAAAGGGTACCATTTTCAATGAAAGGTATATGAAAGAGGTACCTTTCCTGTCAAAATCGGTATATGTAAAGGGGAAGGGTTTGGACCTCGGGGCGGAGCATCCCCGTACAAAACTTTGTTGAGTACCCCCCCCCCCCCCTCCCTCCGGGTAGTGGACTAACTTGGTATCCGTCTATTAATTATTAACTACAAATTATAATTTTAAAACTTCTTTAAATCTTCAATATTTCTCATTTCTCTAAATTTTACCAAACCTTTGAGAAAAACTATTTCTTCCCCAAAATACTCAAAAATCACCCAAAAATTCATAAAACATCCTAATATAAATTTCGCATTTTGACAAGAGAATGCAAAAATGACGGACCGGCCTTGATATTTTTTCTTCAAACTGTGCTTTGTTATCAATGTGTTGAATTATAAAACTATTATAGCGCGCAAGCGCGCGTGATATCGCCTAATTCTAATTCTAAAATTAGTCGATATCACGCAAGCTTGAGCGCTTTTATAGTTAAATATCGGGATCACCACCAAGATTTGCTTTGTCTGGATCAGTCAGTGTGAGGCCTATCACTTCAGTTTAAACTTGTATCCAGTTGCGAAGCAAGGCTAAGGTTGTAAGTAAGGAACGTGGATGGGCAAGGCATTTCTAAAAGTCAACCATAACTTCTTGTGGCCGGTCTTCCAAATGGCCGCCACTATTGTTTTTTTTTTTTCAGGGGCTCATTTCCGCCGGTAATTCCTTCTAACGCATCTCCATAATCTGTGATTACTTCTAGTTTTTTAAATAAACCGCAGTTGTAATGAACCGGAAATCTCTGGATTGCCACTCATTCATTGATCGTTGTACCACTTGACCTGATTACAAGCTATGAGAGAGGTTTTTGCGCTAAAGCTACAGGGTTATAGCTAATTCGACTTGAAAGTCCCTAGAAGTTATCAGAAGTTATGGTTGACTTTTAGAAATGCCTTGAGTGAGTTCTAATGGAATAAGGTAGTTCCGTGTCGGCGGAAATAAAATGGTCTGAAACTGCAGTAGGCCTAGAGGAAGTTTCGCCTATGCACTATTTGTTATAACGTCGCAGGACAGAAGCAAGGGTCAACAAGGAGGGGGACAAGGGGAGGCGTGACCCCTCAGTTTTTTTTTTTTTCAAAAAAATAATAATAACACAAATATAATATATATGTTGAAAGTAAAACTGATTTCAGTCATTTGGAAATGATCGCAAACTCCTACTGAGTGCGATTTGCACCCAGCTACCGACGTAACGCCATCAGCGAGCGCTCCTTCCCCGCCTTGTCAAGACCTACCCCTGCCTTCAACCACGGGAGAGGCCAGGCTCAATCACCTCATGCTTCTGCATGTCCACGAGAAATCAGTGGCAGATGGTTTGGACGGTGGAGGTTGCCAATTTGTTTGTGGAGGACAAGTGGCGCAAGCAACTGTTTGGAAAGTTTCTCGAGAACGACGTTCTGGTGACGTCTGTGTTTGCCTCCAAGGCAACTCAGACACAGTCTAACTTTCTTTGATGACTCTGGCAAGTGAAACAGTTGCTGCTTCAAGATGCAGAGACAGTCGGTCTTTTGTTTCGTAATTGATATTCCCGCCGAAGTTAGCCTGTGAACAGGCTTCCTTTTGGGGAATTGGGTTAGGTTCAAATCGGCGAGCGAAACGAGCCGAGCGCGGACTGGGGAAGAGGGAAAGGAAGGCGACGCCGGGGTGTATTACTTTTTTCCATATTCATTGCCGGTTTGCTCAGACAGTGTAGAAAGTATCAATGAATTGACGCTGTTCAACTGTTGTGCTTCCCCTGACCAAGACAGTCAATGACTTTTTTTTTGCAACTATAATTAGAATTTTATTGGGAGTATAAGAAAAATCTATGGAAATAGATATTGATGTTCGTGTGATCATATGTAATTACTTCAACTAAGCCTTTTGGATCATGGAAATGTGCTGTGCTTTGTATAAATAAGTGTCACTTAGAAAGAACACTTTGGAAATATCTGCAAGGGCCAACGGACAATGCAAACTGAAGCGTTGGATCCTGGTGGATCTTAGTCAGCAAGCGTAGCCTAACTGTATAACTGGGATGATAAATACCGTATATTCTTTCCAATATTTGGTCAGGCACGGCCTGACTTTTTCAGGGAATAAAATGACTCCAAGAAAAACGTTACAATATAAATCACCAAGAAACAAAAGGAAATAAAATAACAACTGATGGAAAGACGTTTGTGACATTTCAAAAATATAAGAAGCGTTACAATATTTATATTTTTGAAATGTAACATCTTTCCATTGTTATCTTATATCCTTTTGGTTTCTTGGCGATTTATATCATGTGTAACGTTTTACTTGTACCTCCGGGGGGGGGGGGGGTACTCCCTATAATGGGCTATACGGGGATGCTCCGCCCGAAAGGGGTACCTTTTTCAGGCTGGCGGTATATGAAAGGGTAGGGATTTCACGAGTTGAAGTATATGAAAGGGTAGGGATTTAACGAAGTATAGGAAAGGGTAGGGAAAACACCGGTTGAAGTATAAAAAAAGGGTGGGGAAAACTGCCATTTCAGTATTATAAAAAGTGCCTTTCAAAATATACAATCGATCCCATTAACGTTGTTCAAGAAAAAAGAAGTTTACAAGTTAACAAAACAATTAAATATTCAATTTCCTCGCGCGGGACCTTGAATTTGCATAATAACACGTAATAATAACACGGCGAAAAGTCGTTGATATTCAAAGATGCCTCGTCCTTTTTCCGACGATTTGAGGTGGAGAATAATATATCAACACTTGTTTTATGCAAAAACGTACCAGGAGATAACTACTAATCTCTTTGTAAGTCCAATGACAGTTAAACGCACTTGTATATAATATAGCCAATTTGACATTTTTTCCTATAAGCTTATCCGCTAAATCTGGCAGAATGTGAGCTAGTTTCGAACGGAATTCTTCGACGCTTTCCAGAACTGGGAAATTAGTTATTATTCTTGTTAGGTAACTACTTTTTTTCTTTTCATCCAAAACGCGTACTTCTAAACAGTTTAAAAACTGTTTTGAACTTCCCGCCGTAGCCATTTTCTACACATGTGTTCAGCTACACGTTCCAAGAGAATAATTCAGTTTCCACACGCACGTAATTTGAATGTTAATGAGGCACGTGACTTTTGTTAACTTGTAAACGTCTTTTTTTCTTGAACAACGTTAATGGGATAGACTGTATCAAACAGACGCACGTAAAGGCTATATGAAAGGGGTGCCATTTTCAATGAAAGGTATATGAAAGGGGTACAATTTTCAATGAAAGGTATATGAAAGGGGTACCTTTTCTGTCAAAAACGGTATATGAAAGGGTAAGGGTTTGGACCTCGGGGCGGAGCATCCCCGTACAAAACTTTGTTGGGTACCCCCCCCCCCCCCCCCCGGGTTGTACCTGTAGTCATTTTATTCCCTGAAGAAGTCAGGCCGTGCCTGACGAAATATTGGAAAGAATCTGATACTTATATAATCCCAGCCCCAAGTCAGCCTTGCTTTATTATAGTTCCTTCGTAGTTTAGAAAGCGTTTTCATCTATCAAAAACTTGGAATTTAAAAGCCCAAAATGCTGGAAAATGCAGTTTCCGGTGTTTCATTTTCAAAAATTTTCGAGGGGTGCATGCCTATGACCCCCCTTCCCCCTTCTCATCCCCCCCCCCCCCTCCACTCCCCACCCCCAGTTTTTCAAGGCTTGCTACGACCCTGCGTCGGTAGTATACCATGTAAATGAGAATTGCAGTCGATGTAGTTAGAGATGGGTCTGATTATTTTCGGTCATTTTTCTGCCTTGTAGGACGACGAGCCGCGACGAAGGCTTGACCATGGATCATAAAACGTTTTATGATCCATGGCTTGACAGAGAGGAGGCAAAGGATCAATCAAGAAGTCTCATGCCTGGCATGACGACGGCGTCTGCAGATCAGCGGATCGCTGCAACCTCGCTCCCAGGGCCTCTCTCTCTCTCTTCAGCTACGTCCGACCTACGATGACGTAGCTGAAGAGAGAGGGAGGCCCCGTGGTTGCGGATCGCTGTTTGTAATCGCCTAGCAACAATACGTCACATGACTTATAAACTTTCTCAAGATCACAGTGTTCTAGAACAAAAACATTTGTCCTTCTTTCGTTGTTTTCGCAGTTGGGGGTGAATTATCTCTGGAAACTGAAAAAGAGCAACTGCTAAATACCTACTCGGTAACTTGGCTCTGAGAAACCGTATATAAAGGCATGACAGAAAGGGAAGCTAGAGGAATTCGAGCGAAATCTGCGGGAAGATTTCCCGACTCGACATGGCGGGCAGGAACTCCAAGCCTTTATCATGATAAATGTGCGCCTCAGAGTGAAAGAGTGAAGTCTGCTCCGCCGAAAACTTACGCGCAGAGAGAGTATGCCAAGTGTGATGTTGTCCGAAATGACGAGATCTGGAAAAATCGTTGCCGAAACGAAGGGAAAATGACAAGAAAATGGTATGTATATGCTTCTCTGTATAAATAAAAGCTTAAAGCTTCCATTTTTATATTGACATGATATTTCAAATCTGTTGTGGAGTAGAGCAGGCCAAAGCATAAACCCGAGGTTATTAAAGAATAAGAAAAGATTTACTGTCTTTCCTTCGCTTCATAGTGTGAATACCTGAAACAAGCCACTTCACTATAAAGTTCCGGGTAATGACAATGCATATTATATACATGTGTTGTATATTTAGCCTTGAACTATAAACTGATCGTTTCATTTTGGAAAAACTTTCTTCAATTTTGGTAATGCTGATCTGAGATTGCACCATTATAATTAACGTCTTTCACGTTTCTTGTGCTTTGAATTAGTTTCAAAATGTTGCTTGCTAATTGCCACCTTGTGAGTGCAGTGACAGTTAATATTGGTTCACTTCTTAATAGTACAGAAGCCAACATCATGCAATATTTGTTCAACAACAAAATATTATTCCACTGTGTGTTGACGGTCTCCTATACCCCATTGCAATTATTACAAAAAAGCAAAAATTGAGGAAATCTGATTGTCTTTTTAAGAAAAAAATTAGTGACGTAATGTAAAAAAAAGATGCACATTCATCAAAACACATGGTTCACGGGTCATGTTGAAGGTAAAAATTAAATTCACAATCATGTTAAAAGATCTTGACATTACTGCACCTTTCAATAACATGCAGAATTTGAAATTCAAATCTCCACCAACGGTTGCGTTATTCCCTGCCGTCAATCATAATTAATATGAAAGCCAACGGACCATGCATAAAGTAAACAAACAAAATGGATCGAAATCCACCAATCATAATGCATGGACGTGACCGTTTGAACTCATTGAAGTGAAGATCTGTTTCCTGAGAGGTAAGCTAAGATGATTGACGGCAGTGTAAAACGTAACCGTTGGTGGAAATTTGAATTTTAAATTCCGCATGTTATTGAAAGGCGCAGTAAAAATCATGAATCACGAATATATAAAAGTCATAACCCATTTTATGAGAAAAGAAATGGCCATATTCACGCTTCACAAAAAAGTATAGGGGACTCTCGTCATCTGTGTCATGTCCCATCAACAATTATAGCAAGTTATATTTTTTGTAGCAAATATAGTTTGAAATAATGTTGTTGGTGACAGAGATACAGTCAGGCAATATTTTCATGGATGCAGTGCAGTTGCCTTCAGGATTTCATGGCACTGCTCAAGAAGAATACTAAAATCTGATTGGTTTGAAAATGCTGTTAAAAGCGGGATGTAGTGGAAAAATATGGTTTTCATCCCTTCTATGAACCCCAAAACAGAATTGCTATGAAAATGATTGTTTAATTTAATCAACAACAGTTTTTAATATACTCATCTTTCTTTCAAGCAGAGTACAAAGCAGTATCTTTGTACTCCCCCCCCCCCCCCCATTTTAGAAAGAATTTGATTTTAAAATGATACCCCATTCTAGAAATAGGTCAATTTTTAATATCCCTTTCTAATCTCAAATGAATGCTGATAATTTGAAGCTTTCGTGCATTCGAAATATTACACCCTGTTCTAGGAAACGTCTCTAAAACGGATACCTCATTCTAGATCGGGAATCCCAATTTGGCAGCACACACCCATAAAGGTATTTTGGGGGAGTGCCCCCCCCCCCCCCTTCATTTGACACAATGAAGTTTAAAGCAAATGATATGGTTCAACATTGCAACTATAGTCGCCTAGCCCATAAGTGGCGAAGGTGAAGTTATACACTATAGTCCTTGTGTATCTGGGAAATAAAAATATTTGGCCACGGAGAGAATGATATTTGATGAAATTTTGCCACAAAAGGGATAACGAGTAGAGCATATAGAAAACACATTCAATATCATTCTACTATCATTGTTTAACAAGTTATAAATTGTGAAATGGAATAGAACTGGTCTCTATTTTCATCCAGAACTTTTCAACAATTATTAAGTAGCAGTCACAACATCTGTTAAACAAAGAAAGGTTGAACTATTTCTCATGTATTGTTTGAGCTACATTAACAAAAAGAAAGTCTTATGGTTTCGTGGCAAACATTTCAGGGCTTTAGCCAGGGCCTGAAAAAAATACTAATTCATGGAACTTTTATAGTTTTATAAATATGTCAATATATACACATATTTTTTTTCATGTTTTAGCGCTTTTTCTTATCTTATATTTCTTTTAGTTGTTTAATTTACAGGACCCCATTGATAACAGTGTTTCAATAATACACTGATGGTTTATATCCTGTTAAAATATTTGTTATTATTATTATTATTATTATTATTATTATTATAAATAAAGGATTATTATTATTATTATATTATTATTGTTATTATTATTATATTATTATTATTGTATGGTCAAACAGGATGAGTAGATTTTTGTGTCAGGCAAGTTAGTTTCCTCACTCACTTGCCTGAACTAAAGTAACAGTTGATAAAAAACTTGTCTGAGCAAGGAAGACTCAAGACTCGCTTGCCCAAAATTTTAGATTTTTTCATGCCCTGATTAGGGGTCTTAGAATGGAAGCTCCTTGCCCCGTCCCTCCCACCCCTTCCCCTTCTATCTTTAAAGTAGTAAATTGATGTAATATTTAATGTTTTCAGGGAAGAAAACTGGGGATTTCTTCAAGATTATGACCAAAAGGTAAGGAAATCTTTTCTACAGTTAGCTATTGTAAATGTTAACAGGAATTTCTAAAATTTCCACCTGGAAATGTTACAAAATGAAACCAAAATTAATAGTCTGAGACACTTAGTTTATGGAAGCAACACATTATAATTTTATTAATTTACATTTGTGGGTTTTAAATTTGATTTGGCTGTTTATATCAATTTTTAGGGACGACTCAAGCCAAAGAAAGAACTGCCAGAGAAAGTCAGCGTCTATTCAGAAAAGGTTCCCAACACTACAAGTCGACAGTTTGGTCACAGAGTAAAGAGTGCTCCAGCGAGAACTATGCAAAAATTTGAAAGGCTTACAAACTATAGAGCGAAGACAAACAAGGAATTACTTTGTTATGACTGAAATCGCTCCATTGTAGGGGTGGCGAATGGTAAATCCGAGACTCGCCGAGATGCCAAGACCCTTGTTTCAAAATCCGAGACTGCGACCGCAGCTACGTTATAAAATCCGAGCCCGAGACCCAATGCGGGAAAAAACCGAGACCAAGACTTAGTGCCAAAAATATCGGATTCACCTATCAAAACAACAAACAAGGATGAAGAATAAGAATGCTTGACAAAAGTATCCGAGACTCCGAGACCTTGAGGAAAAAAATCCGAGACTCCGAGACAGAAAAAGCACCAGCCAAACGAGACTTTGAGACTTAAAACAAAAACTGCCGAGATTTCGAGACCGGACCAAAATTTTCCGAGACCCACGATTTTGAAGGTACCATTCGCCACCCCTCATTGTGGAATTTGCTCAAAAAATGAAAAAAAAAAAAGTATACCATCTTACCAGACACATGACCATGTCATATATTTAATATTATATTACAAGCAACAGTGCTAGATAGACAATTGGTTTTAAAAATTTTAAAGTAGCTTTATTAATTAAACAATGTTTTGCTACTCAACAAATTTTTGTACAGGGATGCTCTGCCCGAGGTCCAAACCCTTTTACTCTATATGTCATTTTTGACAGAAAAGGAAACCCTTTCATGTACATGTATGTTCCCTAGAAAATGGCACCCCTTTCGTATACCTACAGAAGAAACACTGCATCTCTTTACCATACGTTTTTGGCTAACATTTGAGTAACATTTACTCACTTTTTACTTCAGTATCTGAAACATTAAAATACTTTAACAGGCGAATTAGTCATAATGTTTGTCTGTTTGAGATATACCTAAAAACTTGCATATCCTTCAGCTCATGAAATCCCTTCCCTTTTATATACCTTCAGCCTCAATAAAGTATCCCTTTCAGGCAGAGCATCCCCGTATAGCCCATTAGCGGGTTGACCCCCCACTCCTTAAACGTACCATGAAGTGTTTTTCGCCAGGTTAGCTGGCACAAAGAAGAGAGTTTGAAAAATGGTGCATAGCAAAGTTATTTTTAACTACAGTGGAATCCCGATATTTCGAACCCTCGATTTTTTCGAACCTCCCAATAATATTTGAACAAAAACTAGGTTTCCCTTGGATTTGATTTCAGTGGCTTCCACCTTTGATTTTTCGAACTCCTAATTTTTAAAACCAAGTTTCATTTCCCCAGCTGGAAGGTTTGAAAAATTGGGATTCCACTGTACTTCGAAAGGTTGTAAATCATGTTGAATACTCTAGGGTTTGATACATCTTCCTGATGAAACCAAGAAAAGATGAATTCCAATGTTTAAATAGGCCAATAAAACAAAGGAGACATCCATGCACAGGCTAGTGACAATGCTTGTGTTTATTAACCTTATTCAGGACGTCTGGGTATTTTTGGTTTTCTGAGACGGGGGGGGGGGGGGGGGGTACCATTTTCAATGAAAGGTATATGAAAGTAGTGGTACCTTTTCTGTCAAAAACGGTATATGAAAGGGAAAGGGTTTTGACTTCAGGGCCGAACATCCCTGTACAAAACTTTGTGACCCCCCACCGGGTCTGGGACGAGGGTGTTGTGAAACTTAGAGAGTATATAGTATGTCAAAAAATGTCTAAGTTAAGGGAGATCACATGATATGATGACATCACATGATGTGGGAATTATGATGTGATTCCTCAGGTCACCATCTTGGATATCCATAGTGTTAGAAAGGTTCCAAAATTGAGTCAACATTAATCAAAAGAACAAAGTTCAAATGATCTAAAATCGTAAGATTTAATTACTACAGGAAATTTATTTTTTTCTTGGATTAATTAAAAGTTTGGTCAATGTACCAGTCAAAAGATGGTTGCCATGGAAATGTTACTTGACATGAACAAAAATCTGTCAAAATGTTCCCAGATATTGGTATTGGCTAAATATAAATGCTTTTAAAGCTTGGGCAGCCACTGCCCCCCTCCCCCCCCCCCCCCTTGAGGTTAACCCCCCTCACCCAAACCCTAACCTAAACCCTAACCCCCACCCCCCAGTCTGAATAGGGTTAAATGATTTGAGAAGTTTCAATGTGAAAATCTCCACTTGGTGAACAGTTTAAATGTATATTATTAAATATTATCCCTACATTTAAAACACTATATTATTGTTCAAAGTTCTCTCAAATCTCCTGAACATGTTAAGGTAGGCTTTAAAATTCCTACATTGTAGTTGTGATATTTTAGCACAAATCTTTTTTGACTGTCTTTTTATTCTACACACAACAAAAGAAAAATAACTTTGTTTCCTTGGATTTACCCATCTTGTTTGTCAACGAATAAACCCTTGTCTTCTGTGTTTAGAGTTTTCAAAATGAATGATGTATTAAGAGGGTTTTGTTGTATATGTTGACAGTTGTGGTTCAATTTTATTCTTGGTTCAAATTTTATTTTCCTTTGTTTTTGGCTATGATAATGTATGATAATGAGTTTTAAATAAAGGAAAATAAAATTTGAACCAAGGATAAAATTGAACCGCAACATATAATAATTATTATATACGGAGATCAATATATTGCAGTTCTTCCCATTGAGGATCTGCAAACCATTCAAAATAAACTCATTTATTATTATCAATATTAAGTTATAGAAATACGCTAGCAGCACAAACTAATGTATTGCCAACAGTATGCTAGAGGTTTTTAATGTATGCACAAAGATTTTCTTTAACAAAAGAAAACAAAAAATCCTTCCACTGCTGCATGACCATGCACACTGCAGTTTGTTTGACTGAGAATATTCTCGAGTTTCCTTCTAGTTTTATAGCTGCACGCACGCGCTGATGACGCGGGCTTTAGTAATTTTGCATGTGCTCACACGAAAAAGGTTTTTTCCGATTTTTATAGCCTGTCTGAACAGGCTTTTTTGGGGGAACTGGGTTAGGTTATATTCGGTGAGCGGAGCGGGCCGTGCGTAAAATTCGGGCGGCCCCTCCCCAGTCGTAAAACCAAAACCAAAGTAATTACTCTGACCAATCACAGCAGTCGTAAACAATCCAATGAACTCGAATCCAATGAGCTCGAAACAATTACATATCGCCGGCGCCAAGCGCGGGAAAACGTGTGCGAAAAAAATTAATTGGTTTTGGTTTTACTTATTACTTATTGGTCGAGTAAGTGGCTCGAGATGGAACTGCTGCAGCGGCAGCGTGTTAATTCTTCGCGGGCCCAGGCGAGGTGACCTCAACACGAAAGAGTGAAAACGACCGTCATTATTATCATTGAAGTGACGCGTGATTGGACGAATGAAGTCAGGCGTGAAACGTGTTTTGAAATTAACAATTATGTGAACAATGGAATTGCAAGCACGTTTACGGGAAACGTGTTTCGTTGAAACATGTTTACTCTAAACATGTTTCGGTGCAGATGTGAACACAGCATTGAGCGTTTATCATACCGAGCGGCGAATATGTATGCACGCGTTGCGGACCGGTTTTCTTTTTCTACTTGCGGCATACCCATGCCATGGGTGTACGGCACTTAGCAGTAGTTTAAATTCGAGCATGTCCTTGTAGGCGATTTTCTCTGTACAGCTGTCTCCGCTACTTTCAGCAAGTCATCAAAATCAACTATAAACATTTCAGTCTCATTGTGACCCAAAGAAAAGCCATGTATACGCAAGCTTTTGTCATCTTTGAAGCATGTTTTTGTCGCTTGTCCTAAATCGTTCTCCATCTTTCTCTTTTGGCAAGGAACGCAATAAAACGGATTTTGAGAGTTGTGGAAATCTCGATGATGCAAAGCTTGGTAGTAAACGGACTGGAACCGCTGTGGGCACTTACGGTTCTCATAGCACGGAAGCGGGTAGACGCTGTAAAAATGATCCAAATATTCTTCCCTTGTTTGGAAATATTGCCCACAAGAACAATTGCATTTCTTGTGTGAATGCTTCATGTGAATATCCTTTTGTTCCTGGGAAAGAAATTTCTTTTGGGGACAAAACTGGCATGAAATTCGAATGTTCAACGCAGATTGGACAATTTTGGCTGGCTTCACGACTGCGGCTTTCTTTTCCATCTTAGGATTTTGAAAATGTACATTGTGTGCATTTTTCATATGAGCTATGAGTTCTTCTGAACAGAATAATTCAGCACAGTTTGGACAAGTTGCCTGAGCGGCCTTATGTTTGGCTAAGGATTCCTCGGAACGAAATCTGTGTCGATGGCCGTAACACGATGAGTTGTCGCAGAAATAGTCGTGTTCCTCCAAGTTGTGCTTCTCCGTTTCGTCTGCGTTCGAGAAAACGAGGCGGCAAAAGTTACACGAATCTGTCAGAATGCCGAAAATGTCATTTTCCCTTCCATTAATCTCATGGATATCCAAACATGGATTATACGACTGCAATATGGCAATGAGTTCTTCATATTCTCGATCCCGCTCCGAAATCAAATACACCCTCGTGTTCGGGATTTCGTCGTTGTCGAGGTCATCAAAATCTCCGTATTTCCTCAGAAGGTAGGCAATAAGCCCCGTATTAGATGCATATGGAGACGATGTCAACGAGAAATGGTTCTCAAGCCAGATGTCGTCTGGTGGAAGCGCCTTCACCGGTGTGTCTTTTCTAAGAAAAACATGAAGCCTGAGTGATGACTTGGCATGTTGAGAAGCAAAGTGGACTTCTTCGATAAAGTTCCGACAACTGCTTTCCCAAACCAAATAAAATTCATTGAAATGTCGTTGCGTGTCCATCGCTGATTCAGTTATTAAATTGACAAAATAAAACAAATGACCAGTGTATTTTTCCCGACTGAGATCAAAAGTGACTAGTGAATTTCCATTCGTTGATTCCTGCGGATTCAAATGATCCAGCAGGTGCACAAATGAAAAGACAACACTGTCAGAAGCGGCTTCGTTTCAGCAGGGAAACTTGGCAACATCCTCGAGCTGACTCTTCAACATTAAGAAGTTCAAATAGAATGCAATAGGAGAAACCAAGGTAACTACTAATAATAATAATAGCTAGCAAACAACTCTGTCACTAATGGAACAACGGAGACGAGACAAGTTTGTCGGCGGAAAAAAAAAGAATTGTCAAGTCATAGCACTTCATTAGAATAACAATCACTGACTCTCTATTTTTAATAAAAGACGAAATTTAATGCATTGTTAAAAAGGTAGTAACTTAAGTGTTGATATCGGTCCGTTTCTGTCTGTTTATTATCTAGCTTTTCAGTTTTGGTTATTGAAATTATCGGTAATTAGGAAAACCGCAGTTTATCTCATTAGCGCGGAGATAATAACGCACGAGACCAATAAAAAGAACGCGCTTATAGAAAAAAGAAAATCCGCTTATCCGCTTGTTTATCTCGGTTTGCGAAGGTTGTGCCGCTGTTCAAACAAAGCCCTGACTGCCTTGTTAAACACGGGGAGATTGAAACAGATTTTGACGGACGTTTGATAATTAATACTCATCCAAATGACAATACAGTTAATACTTTCATGAAGGAAGTTTTATATAACGGACTTTAATATCTTTTTCAATTAATTTTTTCGGGAGCGTTTGTTTTTGTTTAAGTCAGTGGCGGTTTAGACTCGCGATCCATCGCAACTGAAGAGGGTGGTGGGGGGGGGGGGGGGTGAAGGGGTAAAAATGTTTCACCCCTGCGTGGGGGGGGGGGGGCAGCCGCCCCATCCCCGGGGGCATTCCAGCCTTCTTTGGATTAGCCTGTAAAGTATGCCTTCGTCTTGGCACAAGAAGTTCTTTTTCGACCGATGTTGCCACGAAAGTATAGAACCAATCATGTCATATTTCGGCAAGAACGTTCAAAATTTTATCGGCACAATGAACGTCCGGCGAACACCTTCCCAAAATATTTGGTCCAGGCCTTATTCTGACAAAATAAATCATCTGAAAACAATGGTCACACGAAATATCTCCGCGGTGTGGCCATTCTCGTCCTCAGATCTCCACGTTTTTTTTTAATTCCGTATGTGCACAGACACCCGGGCAGTCCACCGCGGTCAAACGTCCGAGGCGTTTTTCGTTTTATTTAGTGTCTTATTTGGGATTTTATTTATATTAAATGGAAATATGGGCAAGGATGCATAAAAAAAAAATAAATAACTGACGTTACTATCTTTTAATTTTTCCTCAAAATGATGAGCTTTTTTCCGTGGAAAACTGACCAAAACTCTTTGCGCCTAATCAAAATTATGTTGGCAAATGGCGCCGACAGTTCTGCAGTTCACAGTTTTTAAACGCTTAGAACGTTTTTGGTAAACTTTCAAAACGTTTGGTAAATTGACAGTGTATTTGCAATATATTAAACTTTAAACAGTGATGATGACAACCTTAACTTTTAAGTACTTTACTTTACTGTTGCAAATTTCTCTCGTTTGACCGCGGTTAGCCCGGGCAGGGGCACAGATTTCAGTTGGTTACAGGGTCTCTTCGCCCTCATCAACTATCATACGATAGGAATCTCGAGCTCATATCTAATTGTCAATTAGTTAGTCAGAATACGACATTACTTATACAGCTATTTCAATTAACGTTGTCGGATGAAAAAGGCGCAAAGCGAAGACCGCAAGGTAGTATGGGATTTTTATTCAATGGCTTTTAACCCTAACCCATGCTACCTTGCGGTCTTGGCTTTAAGCTTTCATCCGACAACGTTTATAGACAAATTCGGCTAACGCATTGTTGTACCCAATTCAAACCTTCTGGGAATAAGATTCTTTGTTCACAATATTTCCATATAATTTCCATGTCAATGCTTCATTGATATGGAAATATGACGAACAAAGAGTTCTAATCCCAAAAGGTTTGAATTGGGTACAACAATGCGTTAGCCGAATTTGTCTATTGAAATAGCTGTATATTTCTAAATAATATTGGCAACTCAACAAAAGACGAAGAAGATTGAAGAAAAAGAAGAAAAACAGCAATAACAACAACAACAAGATTCTTTCAAAAGAAAAAGAAATATCGGCCAAAAAAATCACTCGTAGAGAACAATGATATCGAAATTATATGAAAACTGAAATACTGGGTAAATGTAAACTCAAACCCAAATTTTGAATTTTTCACGCAATATTTATTGATTAACGCAAAATGCGGTGTTTCGTTTTTTTTTCAGTGGCAGCCATCAAAAATAAATTCAAGTGTCATAAATTTATAATATTTGAAGGACGAAGATTGATTCGACGAGCCGTTACTATGCGACCTAATATCAACACGGATATAAAATACATAAGCACCTGTCATTGCATCATCTGCAATCAAAATAAGCATATATATCAGAAAATTATTCAACTTCACGATCCAACAAACAGAAGAGGCAGAAAGATAAACTAGGATTGTTTGAAGTTGGGCCACTGGAAATCAAAAGAAAGATTTCATCGCTGATGCCAGGAAACCAAAATATTCTTGTACAGTTCCTCATCGCAAGTTATGATGAATGCAAACAATGCCGTCGTTTAATTCCTCGGCGTGAGACTCTTAAAAAAAAACAGCGTGAATTTGCGGCTCATCCATGCAGGAAAAATCATTGTTACTTTGTAGCTTCACAACGAAACTGAAACGTCGCCTGGGAGGCTATGAATTCCAATCGAAGGATAGTTTTTTTTGTCGAATGGGATGCGGTTTTCGTCGAATTCATCAAAGGCATCTCGTTGTCGCCATCGCTACGGGGAAATATTGTTGTGCATATATTTTACCGCCATGACATCTCAGCCAAGATATTACCAAGATATAAGCCATGGCTTTTCAAGCACCCTGCATCATCGGAGCACTTCGATTCCGCTTGGCGATTGTTAGAAGGGTACGTGACGAGATACAAATTTGATACGGATTTTTCGTTAACGGCTGACCGGGATAAAAAGAGGCCAAAAACTCGCGAAAGTTTTTATAGCCGAGGAGGTTCTTCAAAATCATCTAATACAAATCAAAGTACAATCCCCAAGCGCTCGTTTTCTTACTATCTTATTTCGAAATCAGTGGAAAAATGCAAACAACTAGTTGATGTGATGTACAAAAAGCTTCAAGTAGAACTCGAAATCGTTGATTTTCAAAGTACAACCAGTTTACTTGATTTCGTACAATATAAATGTCCACATTGTCGAGCTATTTTTGCTGGCAAGAGAGAGCTTAATTGTCATGACACAAGCGTACATGGATTTATTTGCCCAAATGTGGAATGCAGATATCACCGAAAAGAAAACTCTTTCCGTGAGGAAAAGGAATTACAAGAGCACATTAAAAATCAATTGCGATGCGGGTTTTGCCCAACGAAAGTGTTCTGTTCCTCCGACAAACTGGAAATTCACAGGCGAAACTCGCATAAAAAGTGCGCATGCCCATGCGGCAGCTACTTCGGCGAGCGGTTATCATATTTAGATCATTTTTTCACGGTCTACCCTTCGCCAACGGCACTTTCGTCGCCTTTGGCCGCGAGTTGTAAACTTCCCAAACTGGAACCCTAAAATACTCGAATTAAAGAAATATGATTTATTGACCTAGCCTGACGTTTTTTTTTTATGTTAATAAATAAACGCGGATGGTGTGGGGTGGGGGAGGGGTACTCGCAGTCGCTCCTGCAGGGAGGTGCGGCCAGGCCGCTCACACCTGACCCTGTTTAAACAAGGACCCGCGCTATAAAAAGGATAGCTCCGCTCCCTCTTTGTCACACCATCACTGCTTCAACGGCTAATCAAAGATGGCTGACACTGCGAGCAACACGGAGGAAGACCGTTGCCCCAAAAACAAGGTCTAATTCTACCTTCACCAGTTCAACCTTGTATAGGATTTATCTTTCAGGAAAATAAATCTAAAAACATTATTTGAATTTATGCGCCTTTTAGCATGAATATAATATTTTAGCTTGCCAAATTTGAATTTCGCGCCGGTAACGGTTCTCCATTGGCGAGAGCTGCACGTGATGTTGACAGTTCGGTATCAAGTGTGAAATGACTGGCGGCTTAGCCAGGCCAAGGTTCCTTTTATGTCTTTCATAGCGCAGGTCCCTGTTTAAAACACAACTCTCTGATTTTCCCACCCTGTTAAGGACGTAATTCCGATTTTTGAGACCCCGTCTAAGACATTTACAAATTGGTCCACTGGCTTAAGGCTCCATAAGGCGGGGTTAAATGTGAATTTGAAGAAAGAAAATGATTTTTGGAACACCGACACACAGTTGATGCCCATGCAAGAGCACCCCAGGTTACTAGTGGACTAACTTGGTGTCCGTCTATTAATTATTAACTACAAATTCTATCATCTTCAATATTTCTTATTTCTCTAAATTTTACAAATCCTTTGAGAAAAACTATTTCCTCCCAAAAATACCCAAAAATCACCCAAAAATTTGCAAAACATCCCATTCCATCCCATTGAAGTTAAAAAATAGTAGATGGAAACCAAAATCAATAGTCCACTGTAGTAGCCTGCGAGCAGGCTCTACTATTTGGGTTTCGCGCGCGAGTGCTATGCGAGCGGCGAAGCTGCGAATACGAGCGAGACCCATTCCTCTCGCCGGCTTCGCCGGCTCCGCCGCCAAGATACTCGCGCGATACCCCAAAAAAGGACTTAGGGTGCTCTTGCGTGGGTATCAAGACCTATAAACTGTCTGTTAGGTTCCAAAAATCATTTTCTTTTTATTGGCAACGTAGGACAGAGCCAACACTCAAATACAGGTTTAAATTCGGCTTATGGCGAGGTTTAAGTAAATTAATATATCTGCCTCTGTATAATGAGCATTATAATTCATCACATTAATACACTGCCCAAATATGGTCAATAAGTTATTGATATACGCTATGTCTACATGACTTATATCCAACGATGGAGGTAAATTTCGCATTTTGACAAGAGAATGCAAAAATGACGGACCGGCCTCGATCAGATTTTTTCTTCAAACTGTGCTTTGTTATCAATGTGTTGAATTATAAAACTATTATAGTGCTCAAGCTTGTGCGATATCGCCTTATTTTAGCCGACTCGACCTACGGCCTCGTCGGCTAAGAATTAGGCTATAATAGTTAGTTATCCGATCGATCCGAGCATTTTCAGCATTTTAGTGACTTTTTTGAGGGAGACCAAGCATTTTAGTGGGAAAAATGGAACATTAAGGTGGAGCATTTTAGTGGGGAAATGGCATGATGTACAAAATCCTAAAAATAGGCACGCACAGACCGCGAACGATCCAATGAACTAATCAGCTCACTTCAAGCTAGCCTCTACCAGGCGTTTAGATTGTGGGGAGCAGCGAAAAGCGGCGCGTGGCGCTATAGGATCGGCGCGAGGAAAAGCTGTTCGCCTCTATCTCCCCAGCCCCCCTCGTTTTTTCTCTTGCGCCACATGTATCCCCTGATATGTGTACCCCCGTACACCAGTCTGCCCGTACACATATCACTAGTGATATGTGTACCCCCACCACCTAGTGATATATGTAACCCTACCTGGGATACACATATCACTAGTGATATGTGTACCCCCACCTGGGATACGCATATCACTAGTGATATGTATACCCCCACCTGGGATACGCATATCACTAGTGATATGCATGTGTACCCCCTTCCTGAATATGGCTGCTGTGTTTTGTGTATCCCTCTCCCTCTGCAGCGAGCTATCTAGTGAAGTGACGTTATCACAATAATATCTGCATCTACACATGATTAGTAATATGCGTATCCCCGGTTGGGATACACATATCACTAGTGATATGTGTACCCCCACCTAGTGATATGTGTACCCCCAACTTGGGATACGCATATCACTAGTGATATGTGTACCCCCACCTGGGATACGCATATCACTAGTGATATGTGTACCCCCACCTGGGATACACATATCACTAGTGATATGTGTACCTTCACATGGGATACGCATATCACTAGTGATATGTGTATCCCCTTCCTGAATATGGCTGCCGTGTTTTGTGTATCCCTCTCCCTCTGCAGCGAGCTATGTAGTGAAGTGACGTTATCACAATAATATCACAACATATTCACGGCATATTCAGGAAGGGATACACATATCACTAGTGGGATACGCATATCACTAGTAATATGTGTGCGGGGAAACGCATATCACGGATCAGAGATACACATATCATTGGCAACTTCACTTCACTGGATAGTTCGCCGCAGAGGGAAAGGGATACACAAAATACGACAGCCAAATCAGTTCAGGAAGGGGATGCACATAACATACGCATATTACTCAAGTGATATGTGTACGGAGGTATACACATATCACGGAGATACTCATATCATTTCGGCAACATCACTTTACTAGTTAGGTCGCCGCAGAGGGTGAGGGATACACAAAACACGGCAGCCATATTCTGAAAGGGGGTACACATATTAATAGTGATATGTGTATCCCCACCGGGATTACACATATTACTTGTGATATGTGTTTGGGGGATACACATATCACGGGGATACACAAATTATTGTGACAATAAACGTCACTTCACTAGGTAGTTCGCTGCAAAGGGATGGGGATACACAAAACACGGCATATATTGGAACGGGATACACATATCACTAGCGATACGAGATATCACTAGTGATATGTGTATCCCCACCCAGGATACTCATATTACTCAAGTGATATGTGTATCCCCACCGAGGATACTCATATTACTCAAGTGATATGTGTACGGAGGTATACTCATATCACGGAGATACTCATATCATTTCGGCAACATCACTTTACTAGTTAGTTCGCCGCAGAGGGAGAGGGATCGATGCACAAAACACGGCAGCCATATACTGAAAGGGGGTACACATATCACTAGTGATATGTGTATCCCCTCCTAGGATACGCATATTACTAGTGATATGTGTACGGAGGTACACATATCACGGAGATACACATATCATTTCGGCAACATCACTTTACTAGTTAGTTCGCTGCAGAGGGAAAGGGATACACAAAACACGGCAGCCATATTCTGAAAGGGGGTATACACATATTACTAGTGATATGTGTATCCCCATCGAGAATACACATATTACTTGTGATATGTGTATGGGGGATACACATATCACGGGGATACACAAATTATTGTGACAACGTCACTTCACTAGGTAGTTCGCTGCAAAGGGATAGGGATACACAAAACACGGAATATATTGGAAGGGGATACACATATTACTATTGTTATGTGTATCCCCACCGAAGATACGCATATTACTCAAGTGATATGTGTACGGAGGTATACACATCACGGAGATACACATATCATTTCGGAAACATCACTTTACTAACATTTGCCGCAGAGGGAGAGGGATACACAAAACACGGCAGCCATATTCTGAAAGAGGGTACACATATCACTAGTGATATGTATATCCCAACCGGGAATACACATATTACCTGGATATGTGCATGGGGGATACACATATCACGGGGATACACAAATTATTGTGACAGCGTCACTTCACTAGGTAGTTCGCTGCAGAGGGATGGGGATGCACAATACACGGCAGCCATATTCAGGAAGGGGATACACATATCACTAGTGATATGTGTCAGTACCGCCACCTGGGATACACATATCATTGTGGCAACTTCACTTCACTAGATAGTTCGCCGCAGAGGGAAAGGGATACACAAAACACGGCAGCCAAATTCAGGAAGGATGCACATATCACCGGTGATATGTGCATCCCCACCGGGGATACGCATATTACTAGTGATATGTTTACGGAGGTACACATATCACGGAGATACACATATTATTTCGGCAACATCACTTTTATAATTACTAGTTAGTTCGCCGTAGAGGGAAAGGGATACACAAAACACGGCAGCCATATTCTTAGGGGTACACATATAACTAGTGATATGTGTATCCCCACCGGAAATACACATATTACTTGTGATATGTGTACGGGGGATACCCATATCACGGGGATACACAAATTATTGTGACAACGTCACTTCATTAGGTTGTTCGCTGCAGCTGCACGGCAGTCATATTCAGGAAAAGGGGATACACATATCACTAGTGATATGTGTATCCCCTCCGAGGATGCGCATATCACTATTAGTGATATGTGTACGGAGGTACACATATCACGGAGATACACATATCATTTCGGCAACATCACTTTACTAGTTTGTTCGCCGCAGAGGGAAGCTGAGGGAAAGGGATACACAAAACTTGGCTGAGCCAAATTCAGGAAGGGGATACACGTATCACCAGTGATATGTGTATCCCCGTACACATATCACTAGTGATATGTGTACCCCCAACGGGGATACGTATATTACTAGTGATATGTATATGGAGGTACACGTAGCACGGAAATACACATATTATTTTGACAAGGTTATTTCACTAGATAGTTCGCTGCAGAGGAAGTCAGAGGGATACACAAAACACGGCAGCCATATTCAGGAAGGGGGTACACACATTACTAGTGATATGTGTATCCCCATATTACTAGTGGGCTCAGTCTACCTTGCTTATACTACACAAATAAAAATCGGCTCTTGCTAATATATACGATGTAATGTTTCTTAATTTTTTATATTTCATCAGTATTTTATATCCTGGTATGTAAGAGTTCAATTTTTAATTTTCAAATCAAGTAACCTGGCCGAGTTTTTAAGAGCTTCAGCTTGGTTATCGAAATACAGTCGAAATTCTCCTATACTACGAATACTTCTCATTCACGCACACTTGATTTCGAAGAGACAAAAATTTTACTCCAGTTTGAATATTAATTTTATAACCGGTCACCAACCGCAGCAAAAGGACCAAAAGGGGTTTTCCACCTAAGAACTGTCAAGAATTGTGTGACCCACTGCTATTTTTGGTTATCAAGTGTTTATGCATCTTACACTGTTTTGACAAAGAAAGTGCATGTCATCTGAA
Source organism: Cladopsammia gracilis (assembly GCA_022457155.1). Lineage (NCBI taxonomy): Eukaryota > Metazoa > Cnidaria > Anthozoa > Scleractinia > Dendrophylliidae > Cladopsammia > Cladopsammia gracilis. The sequence continues at coordinate 125,788 of JAJGOT010000143.1, read as the reverse complement.
TTTAATAGATAATGAAAATAAAAACGAATTTGTCTAGCTGTACCATGTTGACTGTGGTCTTTATTTATCATTTCACTGGATTATTACACGTGAATAAACGGTGAGAGTCGGTGAGCGTGCTGTGACCCGTATACAGCTATTTCAATAAACGTTGTCGGATGAAAGCTTAAAGCCAAGACCGCAAGGTGGTATGGGTTAGGGTTAAAAGCCATTGAATAAAAATCCCATACTACTTTGCGGTCTTAACAAGTTTGCACCCTCGCTTGAATGTATATATTAATCACCCAGCATTTTGAAGCAAGATCGCGTTGTAAATCAATCTAATAACTTTAACAATGATTATTTTGAGAAACATTTTGTTTCACACCGCTAAAATGAAAATTTTTAAACAATAAAACATACGAATTCGGTCTTGAATTCTTGTCTCGAAGTATTTTAATATTTCAGTTTTAATTAAAATCATGACCTTGCTTGCCCCAGTCTGTTGACAGTACAGAAATCGGTGATATGTGATATGTGTACTGGGGTACACATATCATGGGGATACACATATCACTGTGACAGTGCCCAATTTTTCTTTCGCGCGCCACAAACTTAACGCCTGGAACAGGCTAGCTTCAAGCGCGGCAAAACGCGCGCGAGCAACTCACATTTGGATTTGATTTTACTTCTGTTTGGTCGAGAAAGTGGTGGGCATTTTTTAGCCAATATATCACAACACATAGCAATGAAAAACCAAACCGATCGCGAAATTATTTTCGACGCTCAATTGAAACCGTTCTAGTTTTAACAATTAACGATTGAAAACTATTAAAAAAATCCGCCCAATAAAAAAACCTGCGCCTGCTGCTATTATTAGGCTAGCCGTATAACGAGTCATAATATTTACACTCGTTTTGGTGCGTACGTATTCCCCGGGGGGTACTAAAAAAAGTTTTGTACGGGGATGCTCCGCCCCGAGGTCCAAACCCTTACCCTTTCATATACTGTGTTTTTGACACAAAAGGAACCCCTTTCATATACCTTTCATTGAAAATGGTACCCCTTTCATATAGCCTTTACCGCTTTACGTGCGTCTGTTTGATATATGTTGTTGAGAGGCCCTTTTTATAATACTTAAATGGAAGTTTTCCGTACCTTTTTTATTTTTTATTGTTTTTCCCGTACGTTTTATTGTCCGAATGTTAGCTCCTAAAAGAAGCTATAAAGATGGTTGAATGTATTTACTCCACATTTGCTCACAAGGTAAATATTGATGCGGTCGAATCGCGCAGAGTTTGCAGTATAGTAAGCGACACGTGGTAGCCTGGGAACTAGTCTAACCAAAAAAAAATGGCGGCAGAAGTTGACGACGAAGCGCCACTTTCGCAAAACTCAGAATACGCTTCTTTTCGCTCCTTCCGACAAGCTGGTTTGGACAGACGAAGACCTTCGTAAGTTTATATGTTTCTCTTCTACGCCGTGTGATACGATTTGTTGCATGTTCTCAACTGTTTGAGGCTGAGAAACTTGTCTGAAATGAACAAGCTGACGCGTTTTTAAATGCATACAGATAAGGTCTAATAAGCTTGTCTGTTATGATTTATTTTGGCTGGGCGTAAGTAGCTATTAATGCACAACTAATCACTCGTTAAAAGGTCCGGTTTTAAAGTTTAAGTTTCACATATTCACGACAAGCATGTCATTCGCAGTTCACAGATTTTAATTCCTTTAAAAATGATATGGGGATCTCAGAGAAAACAAAAAACGCTCGATCACGTTTCACGCAAAACGCCCCAGTAGGCCTGCACCTCTTCGGAACCTCTTATTTCATTCGACCTGGATGAAACCCCCTTACGGTCTCGTAACTTTTTCCTTTAGAAAACGTCAGACTACTGTGAGAAGTTTTAAGATTAAAACAAACTGGAGCAGAGATGCACCATCACAAGCCAGCACTGTTATCCCAAGTCAAGTAAGCACAAAATATCGAAAATATATTCTATTATAATATGACCATACGGCCCTGCTGACGCAATCCTACAGAAAATAGAATTGCAAGGTGACGTGAACGGGGCTGGGCGGGTTGACGTGAGCCGGTCCGGAAAAAGCCGTCCAGCCCCGCTCGAGTTCAAGTGACCTCGCACTGCACGACTATTCTTGTATTTTCTAGTCATATTATAAAATACTTATTGACTGAGTTAGGTCAGGTCGGACGGGAAAATATTTGGCTCTCGGTCATGGCGCACGGACCTGGCTGCGCTCAGTCCATACACCATGACCTCGAGCCAAGTATTTTCATGTCCGCCCCTCCCACTCAGTCAATAAGTGCATATTCTCTTTCACTACGTTCAGCCAAATAGAATACATGTCTGTGACATGCTAAATGAATACAATTGTATAGGGAGAGGCCAACCAGCCATACAAGCTTTATTTGATTTCATGTGAATCAAAACAATTTTCATTTTACAGTAAGTAGCATTATAAACACCATTTAAAACAAAAAAAGTAGTAGATATAATAACCAAAGCGACAACACGCCAGACACGAAAAACCGGACGATGCCCGGAAACATGTTCTCCAAACCAAGTGCATGTTAGTCAAATAACTTCCCTGGAGGTTAAGCAAGAGCTACATAAAGCTATTAATTTATTTATTTATTGATTGACTGATTGAATAGTAGCCAGCGAGGGGCGGGTGGGAAGTGAGCTTGTAAACTGGTGGCATCAATGAGTGAACCTCGTGGAAACGAGCAATATAACTACAAGCAGTTGCAAAAAGGTTGAGACACTTAAACAAAAATCCTCATTCCGTATAAAAGCGAACCCGTAACACCAAGCACATCAATGCAATGTGCTACTGACCCCCTCTCCCCCTTTCAATGTTGATGTCTGTCAGTTTGAATGGCATTTGGGATCTGGCACAACATTGATAAGGGGGGAGGGGGTGGGGACTTGTTGAAAACGATGTTATTGTCGAAATACGTAGCACAGTGCACAATGTCTCAAGTCTTTTTGCAATTGCTTGTAGCTCAAATTCCCAAAGGGGAATTGCGAATAACATTGCTATGACACAATATAGTGCTGCATGTATCCATTCAATATTGGGATATTCAGTGACAATCCAAAAATTATCCAAAACCCGTGGAAGCTGGCGGCCTCTGTCACAGAGTTGTGAGTCCAGATCACAATTGGAATGTCCCAATACTGAAGGGACTGTACATTAAAGAAGGATTAGCTATTATATTATTTTGTAACTTCCATGACTATCACCGGGTTACTGGGCAATTTTTGCTGTTTTTTCATATGGAAAATTTCAGCTTGATTTTCAGGTGAAATTGTGTTCAAAGGGGACAAACTTCAAATAAATGTGGCTACTAAACATATCTGAATTTCGTAACTGTTCATCAGTAGGATGCCTAAAATGTGTGCAATTCCAGAATTGGTTTCGGCTCCATTAAATCCTGTACCAATTGCAGAACATTTTAGGAGGAGCCACCCACAGTGTGAGCACAGTTATTGACAAGACATATTTATAAGGAAAACAATGCAAATTAAATGTAGTACATTAAATGTACATGATAGTGCGATGAAAATATTTTTAGTATTGTATAATATATTTTTACTCATTCAGCATGGACAAATCATTTTTGTTCGAGATAGTCTAAAAATAGATCCGAATGATGCTCATTATCTCCTTCAAATGAAATGCATGTGTATTTGAAAATTTTTCATCCTGGTAACCTGGTTAGCCTGCTCATAAATTGACTGGGAAAATTTTCATTGTTGGTACTGATCTTGCAGTAACCAGGGGTCAATTCAATGAAACTTTAACAAGTGTAATTTACAAGTGTAGCCATTGTTTCAGAGGTTGATTTAACAATAGCTAAACTTGTAAATTACACTTGTAAAAGTGTTATTGAATTGAGCCCCGGCCAGCTTGCCTTCTCATATGAACACATCACAAATTTTACAAAGGAAACAGGATATTGTGCAGACCGGGGCCAGCCAGGTCAACCCTGCTAATATAAACAGGCCCTTAGAATAATTCTTATTACCGGTAATTGTGAGCTCAAAAGAACTTGACTATAAAATTAAGGGCACAAGCAATAAGCGTTGTGAAAATATGAAGAAGTTTTTATTGTCACCTAAAAACAGTTACAGTTGACAGCACAGCATTGACTTTATTAATATTTTGATGCAGGTATTGTAAAATTACCTCTCAATAATTTTTGTGTTCAGGTCTGGTTTAACCCTTTAAGCCCTAAGAGTGATCAGCATCAATTTTCTCCCTGTAATATCAATGCATTATCAATGAAAGAGGTCATGAGAATTAAGGATATGATCACACAAGATGAATTCTCTTGATATCCAAACAATTTCTCCCCACTACTTCTATAGGATTTGTATAGCCTATAGGGACAAAAAAGAGATTTTAAATTTTGATATTAGGGCTTAAATAGACTGCTAGCAATCCCTCTCTGGATAGACATAGTCGAGCGGGCAAGCAAATACAGTGTACCAATCGGCTATCAACCGAGTGAGTGTAAGTAGTGGGAGCCCCTTGGCTTGTTTGCTCGCTCCATTCTTGCCAAACTTGTTTTCGTGATTAGCTCCCCAGCTAAATTGACTGAAAAGGGACAGGTCGTTTCTGCTGTCTATTTTTGTTAACCAATCGTATTTAATCTTTTTATTTGAATCATTTTATCTTGTAACCGTTTTATTCCATTTTTACTTAGCTCTTTGCAGCCCCTGATGAAGGTTAGTTTTGCCTAACCGAAATATTGGGCAATAAAATACCCCTTATGGCTGTCCGATCAGTCTTGCATTTAGTTTTTAATAATTTTTTTTTAAATTTAGGCCAAGTTAGACTCAAGTCAATGCTCACATGGTCATTGTCTGTTCGCAGTGGTCATGTACTTTGGATTGGATACAGGGTATTGAACTTGTGTTACATGAAACTAAGTTGATCAGGAAATCAACCAAAATTTACAACCTTGGTTTTATTTAACAGGAATCAACAACTGATCTTCCAAGGACACAGGATCTCTCTGCAATACCTCCAACACCAGATCAGCTTCCTACTAATACATCCATTGCATCAAAATCTAGATATTCTGTGTTGGATCCTGCAGCAATTTCAATGTCAAATGCATCACATCATCTAGTAGAACCACACAGTACAAGTAGTTCTCGTCATGTCGAGACAAGCCCTGAGGGTGTTTTATCTGATCCTATTCATTTGCCGATAGTCACCCGCTCAAGGACACCTGAGGAAAGTTTAAGTTTGATTGTACTGGAGAGTCCACCAGCTGAACTTCAAACAGGTTTGAGTTTTTTTCCTCACAGCTGATTTCACCTTAGGGAAGTGGTCATAACAAGTATACTCGACGAGGATCCACGTGTAGAGATGGGGGGGGGGGAGGGGGGGGAGGGGGGAGGGGGGAGGGGGGCTATGCAAGATACCACCTATCTGATGGCTCTGCCTAATGGACAAAATTTATTGGCCTAAAAATCTGAGATGGGACTTAAATATTTCATGTGCTTGAAGCTTGCATTGCTAGTAAAATGGCACAATAAAGGCTGATTTACAGGGTACAACTTTGTCGCATGCGACACGCTCAAACCATGCTTACAACACGAATTGCTTCGTGTAAATCAACTCAAATCCTATCGTAAGCACAGCGTAAGCGTGTCGTGTGCAATAACGTTGTACCGTGTAAATCGTCCTTAAGAAACCATTTTTTTGGTGAGAGGTGGGTACTAGGGAGGGGGGGGTACATAAAGAGACCACCAGTCTTTTATTTGTAAAATGGTGGGTCCTGTCAAATACAAAAGTTTAATTGTGTAATAGTTTCATACATTTATGTAAATCCACATTTTTTTCAAACATGATTTCCTGGCTACTGCTTTATGATTCACACATCATACAGTACTTACAGTAATTCATCTATGATTAGAAAATGTTGATTACACATTAAACAATTAAAGAATAAATACACTTTCTCTAAAGTTTATAGACATTTATATTACACATTATTTCAAATCTCAGGAAGTTGATAATAAATGTACAGTGTAATAAATTTTAATTAGTAAAAGTCAAGAAGGACTCCTAAAGCAGAATGTCCTAAGTGACCTTTTGGCAATTTTCAATTAAAAGCACAGTTTTGTTGAAATGGTGATTAAGTAATGGTCCTAGTAAGAAGTAGGCAACCTAACGGCAGGGAATGCAGAAAGGTGTTAATAGTGATATTGTTGAAACTGTCCACCTCATTGGCTAAAACGTGAAAATCTACCATCACTTAACCAGGTAGTGCATTTAGTTCTCTCTAGTTTACTAACTGATTCCCTTTTAGTGAAAACTATTCTGAGTTTTAATGCAACCAAAATTCTATGTGGGAAACATGTAAAATTAGAAGCCTTTCTTGGCCATTGTTTTGGAGTTTCACGATTGGATGAAATCTTGTAGAACAAAAGAAACATCACTTTAAAATAAAGTTCCAGTACATTTTATTTAAAAAACATGTTGTCCATAGGTTGATGTATTCTCGGTAAAAAACCTAAACGATCTTATGTGGGGAAAGCGAAATGCCGTGGAACAATAGAGCATTGCCTACTTCTTATACGCATTGTTACTTAAAGGTAAAGTATGGGCAACATATTTGTGCAACCTGTCGCACAACAATGTTGCATTGCAAGTTGAGATTGTTTGTTGCGCATATTACCACCTACGCACACAACAAATTTTCATGTTGCAAAAAGTAGGAGCAACTTCTACTTCCTGTAACGTGGAAATTTGTTGTGTGCATAAGTGGTAATATATGCGCAATATCAGGGCTGTGACCTGCAATGCAATACTGTTACATGACAATTTGCATGATTTTGTTGCCCGTAGTACCTCACCTTAACTATTGTCAAAGTATTTGATTGCAACACATCCAGAGAGGTAAAAAAACTCCATATCTTGAGTGAATTTTTTTTTCTTTGATGTGGGGGGAGGGGGGCTTAGACACCCTAGATTGCTTTATTATCAGGGTAAAATTCTGCCTTTGATATTTGATCTGACTGCATGGCTGTCACTAAGGGCCGGGGGCCGGGGGGCCGGGGGCCAGGGGCCGGGGGCCGGGGATTTCCTCTAGCTACTATGAGCGTGACCCCCAGCTACTTTCATAGGAAAATAGAAGGAAAATAGAACCAAAAGAACTCTCCAGCTGTTTGATTCCCCGCCTACTAATTGCATTTACCCAGCAACTTGAAATCTTAGTGACAGCCCTGTGACTGTTACTTAACATTTAAAGGGAACCTCAACTATTATAATAAATTGAGGTAAAACTGTTGTAAATAACGTTTAAATTTCAATTATGTTTAATAACAAGTGGAAATGCATCTTTTTTTAGTATACACAAAAATTGGATATGAATATCGCCTATTTTTGCTCTTAAATTTCCCATGCACCGCCATTTTGTTCCAAACAAAGAAACATCAATTCTTAACAATAGCGGCAACCATGTGATGTCATAAAAATTCAAAATGGCGGTGCACGGGAATTTTAAAAGCAAAACAAGGCGATATTCATATCCATTTTTTTGTACACTGAAATTTCCTTCCTATTTTTAATTTAAAAAAATTGAAATTTAGACTTTTCCAACAATTTAACATCAACTTGTTATCACAATGGAGGTTCCCTTTACGTTGCTGTGGTAACATTAAAATAAAACTAAGTAAAGTGCGATATTGTTTTTGTCAGATAAAGAAGCAAATGTTGATAAAACACCCAGTCCATCACAAAAGGTACTTAATTGTATTATATTTTTTTATTTACCAACATGTTATAATAAAATTATTTTTAAAAATATAGAAATTAATTAAAGTCCAGGGCCCACTTGTTCAAAACATGGATAGCGCTATCTTCCAGATAAATCACTATCTGGTGGATAGTGCAATGGGTTTTGTTAACGTTTATCCACTGGATAGTGATTTATCCACTCTTTGAACAACTGGGCCCAGAGGCCAAAGTCAACTGAGGATAACTGATCTAAACAAATTTACTGGCCAGCCAGGTTGTGATTTGTATTTTAAAATAACAATTCTCATTAGTCTTTTAAAAATGGCATCCCTTTGGGGAGCATTTGTCTACTGCACACTGCTAAATTTTTTGGATGTACAGTATTTAAACTTGGTTATTTTTATTCAACCTTTCTTTTGAAATTTTTGGGACTACCTGTTGAAGGCCAGCTCTACTCAGTCACCTCAGAGCTGTGCTCTGGTAGTGCCCGTTGGTGTTCTGCAAGCTTTTAGCCAGCAGGGTGTCTGGGCATCCTATGGACGCCCACTTTTTGAACAAATTCATGAACATTGCACCTAATCCTTTAAAAATTTATGATGAGAAATATCTCCAGGACGCCCACAATTCATTTTCTGGCTATAAGCCTGGTGTTCTGTCAGTCCATTGTCGGACAACAAATGACTGGCAGTTAAATGACCTGACAGTCAGCCTCTAAGGGACCGATCATTTATTACGTCCTAGAAGGAGAGGTGGTGGGTTTTGAAGGGGGAGGGGGGTGTAATTTTTTTTCTTTTTTTTTTTGGGGGGGGGGAGGTATTTTTTACCTTGCACAGAAGTGAGGGGGGGGGGGGGTTAAATTTTAAGACATACAAAAGGTAGCAACTATATGTACAGCTGAAGAACAGACTCCAGGAGTAACAAAACATCATTTCTCTTGCCAATTCAGAGAACTAGAGACCTCCTCACATACTTTGGTAGCCGCCATATTGAAGAGAATGAAACCGAGCCTTGTGCCCAGGACCTTCTCAACCACCAAGCTACCAGGGTTATTATTAAACTACAAGAAATGAATGTAATTGTAATTGCAGTGGGGGTATAACTTTTGTTTGAAAGTTTATTGTGGGGGTACAACTTTCATACACTAGATTTTTTAGAAAACCACCGCTCCCTCCTAGGGTGTAATTATCGATCGGTCCCTAAGAGCTTTTGTTCAATTTTTCAAGTTTCTTTGCCATGCTGATCCATTTTTACCGATTCTCAGTCACTGTTCGAGAAGACACCACTCTCTGGTCCTGGTACTTTGAAGGCTAAAAGAGGCACAAAAAGGTTGAGGGCTGATGCTGAATCAATGATGAACAGAGAAAAGGAGTCTTTAGAAAATGAGTATAGAGGTAAATAGGAAAAGAAAATGCACTGACATTAAATTAAGTTTAAATAGAATATAACTGGCATAATATGTTTTTGGATGTATGAACCTCTGCTTATGGACACCTCCATATTACGAACATCTCTCTATAATTTACGGACACTCTCTTGGTCCCGAACATACAATAAGGGGTGAGTGGAATAAAGCCCTAAGTGACTTCTGATCAACTGCTAGATTCTACTTCCAGTTTGTATAGTATATGCTCATGTAACAAAGGGAGAATTTGGCTATAGATCAGGTGTCACTTAGGGCCTTATTCCAAACATTATTTGGAATAAGGCCCAAAGTGACTCCTCATCTGAAGCCAAATTCTCCCTTTGTTACATGAGCATATGCAAGACAAACTTGAAGGGATTGTATGAATAATTTATTCATACAATCCCTGCCTCTATAATTATAGATGTTGTGGTTCAAATTTTTCTGTGGTTTGAAAATTTTCGAATTAGTTTCCTTTTTATTTTCCTTTGTCTCAGATTCATTGTCAACGGAAAACAAAAATTAATTTGGTTTGAAAATTTTCAAACAAAGAAGGATAGAGTATTAAACTTCTCTAAATTAAATTTGAATTTTTCTCTCCAGAAAATAATTTTGTGAGGTTGTTTAATGCTGACCAGGGGCGGAAGAAGACCATGTCGGAGATCACAGACCTTGATGTTATTCTGACAGCCATAGAGGAAGAAGCTCTTGACATCAGGTGTTTAATACATGCATAATTCTGCATTTGCATGTTCAATCAAACCACCTAAGGAGCACCTCTTATAATTAACCACTTTTCCAAAATACAGTAAAATCCCGCATATAAGAACCTAGCAGATTAAGAACCCATAGCCTGAAATTTGCCATTTAGACACCCATTTTAATTTATAATTCAGCCTGAAATTTGGAAAAGGTTCTTATTTGGTAGGCAAGTAATAATATTATAATAAATATTATAGAATGAGAAATAAGACTGAAGGTTTGGCAGTGATTCAGTTCCAGATAAATGTGTTTCAGCCTGGTATTAAACTCCTTGACTGCAGTTTAAATTTATTTTCATGAAACTGCTTCAGACTTTATATGAAACGGCACTTATCCTTTCAACTTCTATTGGTATAATAAAATTGTCAGCAAAACAATGTCAGTGTTAAGCAGTACATTACTGCATAGAAACTGATGTAATATAAATTACATTAAATGTTACACACATCCGTATAGTAACTTTTACACCACACCTATATTATACATCAACTCCACCCCTTGATTTGAGAAGCATTCCGTATTTAAAATTTCATGACCAGCACCAGATACCACGCAGCTCTTAACAATCTCTAATTCGGACCTGGGTATCATGCATCTACATCTACATCTCCTTTTAACAACGCTCTCGCATCAAGTCAGTATGTAAATAAAAATATAGTAATACAATAAAATATAATTCTATATTACAATTATGCAGCTCTATTGTTTTCAGGGATAGGGTCCATTGTTGTGTTGTTTGTTCTATTGTTTCCTCGGCAAATCAGAGAAGACCTTGTAAGAGCTGCATACTGGCCCCCACCTGCATCACTCTTTGAATAAATAAAAACCTACTTTGATTATTATTTTATTTTAAGAACCTAAACAGGCTTATTTCATCTTATGCATCAAATATATAAGAACCTATTCAGCCTGACCTGGAAAATTGTAGGCTTTTATGCGGGATTTTACTGTACCAAATGTCTTCCAGTCAAATCTCTATAATCAAAGCCTTGCACACACACATAGTTAATACTCCCTGTGGTCTCCATGTGGTCACCCTGTGGTCACCCTGTGGTGAGAGAGGTCCAAACCAAGAAATCTTTCATGGGTAGGGTGTGGATATTTTCTGGAACAACACACTGCAGACTATGCAATCCAGTATAAATTATTAGTTTTGTTTTTTGTCTATAATTTTCTTTTTGTTTTAACTAGGAATGAAATGAAGTCATCAGCTGGCAAACAAGCTGTAAAAGAGTTCTTCATTCAAATAAGGAAATCCTTCAGTGACAGTGTATGTTAATTTTATGAGACTTTATTTCTTTGACTCTTTAAGTAACACTGAAGGGTACCAAATAACATAAATCCCAAATTTCATTTGTAAAATATGAAAAACAAATGGTACCGTGTAACAGTACTACCAAAGAGGTTTCATTTGAATGGTCACACCATAGGATTTCATCCACAGACTCAAAAGTTAGAACAAATGGTACCATGCGAAAGTACTGCTGAAGAGGTTTCATTTGAATGGTCACACCATAGGATTTCATCAACAGACTCAAAAGTTAGAACAAATGGTACCATGCAAAAGTACTGCCAAAGAAGTTTCATTTGAAATGGTCACACTATAGGATTTCATCAACAGACTCAAAAGTTAGAACAAATGGTACCATGCAAAAGTACTGCTGAAGAGGTTTCATTTGAATGGTCGCACCATAGAATTTCATCAACAGACTCAAAAGTTAGAACAAATGGTACCATGCAAGAGTACTGCCAAAGAGGGTTCATTTGAATGGTCACACCATAGGATTTCATCAACAGACTCAAAATTATATAACTTTACACTACATGTTTTCATAATTGACTCTGGGTCAGTAAAAGGGTTAAGCAAATTCAGTTTCAGTTAAAATATTTTGATTTTGAAAAAAAAAAAATGAGCTTGATCTGCCACCATGCTTTTTGTTTACCCAATCTAACCGTTACCATTATTTTCAATAAATAAATCAAAATAATTTTTGGATGTGGATCATTCAGATTGCAATCTAAGATTAATTAATTATTGGTTTGTCTCTTACTTATCCTTGGCCGTATCAAGTTATCGAATGAATGAATGAACAGCATCTTATATAGCGCATAAATCGCATTTTTCATGGCATACACTTATGAGAATGAGATCAGACGTCTGCTTATGAAGGCGCCTCAGGCAGCCGCTATCCGCAGTCCATTGTTGATATCTCATCTCTCCCACCCCACCCATGAACAATGCATGGCACTGAGGGTGGTCACAGCCGGGTTTTGTTACGTCCTCGATGGTTCTTTTACGTCCCCATCAGAGACTGGGCAGCCATTTCTATGGTCATCCATGCCACATAGAGGTCTAACCACTTGCGGATGAAATAGCAAAGGAAGCATGCACCTCCATCCTCAGTGACGTCATCGTGGTGACCTCTATAATATGGACACCTCTCTAATACGGACACTTTGCTCTGTCCCTTTGGTGTCCGTATTAGAGAGGTTCAACTGTATATAGTGCAAGGTACCCAATATTTAACACAAATCCACCAGATAAAGACTTTTCCCACACGAAAATGACACTGTCCCACCAAAATAGCAAAACTGTGTTTACTTAATTGCCATGTATTATCACCAAACATATAACTAAATTGGATAGAAGGATTCTTTAGAGCAAAACAGAAGCATAGTTTGGAGAAAAAGTGCAGGAGTACAAAGATTGAAGTGGATTATAGTTCATCAGTTTAGATTTTGTGACTGGCAGTCAAGAAATCAAAGTTTCCATTCTGGTGGAATTTTGATATTTGTGACCTCTCACGCGAAAAGGTACACTAATGGCTTTTAAACGGGTAAAACGCATGGCTATCGAATGTATACTTGTGGAGTATGTACCTACTTGTGGAGTATGTACCTACTTGTGGAGTATGTACCTACTTGTGGAGTATGTACCTACTTGTGGAGGATGCACCTACTTGTGGAGTATGTACCTACTTGTGGAGGATGTACCTACTTGTGGAGGATGTACCTACTTGTGGAGGATGTACCTACTTGTGGAGGATGCACCTACTTGTGGAGTATGTACCTACTTGTGGAGTATGTACCTACTTGTGGAGGATGTACCTACTTGTGGAGGATGTACCTACATGTGGGGTATGTACCTACTTGTGGAGTATGTACCTACTTGTGGAGTATGTACCTACTTGTGGAGGATGTAGCTACTTGTAGAGTATGTACCTACTTGTGGAGTATGTACCTACTTGTGGAGTATGTACCTACTTGTGGAGTATGTACCTACTTGTGGAGTATGTACCTACTTGTGGAGTATGTACCTACTTGTGGAGTATGTACCTACTTGTGGAGTATGTACCTACTTGTGGAGGATGCACCTACTTGTGGAGGATGCAGCTACTTCTGGAGTACGGCTAAAGAATTATTTCGAACGGCTCGCGGTAAACGGCTTTATATAGATGGCTAAAGAAATTTTTCGAACGGCTCGCTGTGAACTTGTCTAAATTAAGTAAATTGCATGCTTGTTGTTTACTTTACCGAGTACTTTATTACATTGTAAGGACAATGAAACCATTCTGTTTGTTGCTTTCACTTGAAGGCCAGAGGATGATGAACATGGTTTTATAATATTAATGTCAACAAGTGGCCCCGAGTCCCAAGTGCATTGGTCATGCAAAATTCATGTGTAAAATTCTTCAATGTTTTAATGACTAATACTCCTGAAAACAGTAAAATCTATACTAGGCAGCAAGATTACTAATTATTAAAATAAATCTTGAATGAAACTAAATAATTTATGATAATCAAAGTTAAAGACAGCAGGGAAAGTCATGTAGCAGAAAAACAAATTTAGCCCTTTTAAGTTTGTTGTACGCAGTTGTTGGTTAAGAGTGCACAAATTTGCATGTGTCAAAAAGGTAATTTGAAACCTTAATCAGACCATCGGTACTTCCAAGAATTCTCTGTTATCCTTGTAGCTTCGCTCGCCAAATTACGGCTGATAAACAGCAAGTGAACGGCTCAAACGGATAGCATTCATGAGCTATATTTTTGTTGTGTGACATTTGTTTACAGAGAAATAACCTCACCGGTTGAATCCTAAACGGACAACTCTGGCCATTTGAATGGACGACTGTAGCCATTCGAATGGGTGAAGAATTTTCTGAACGGATTATGCAAAAGACGTTTGAACGGATGGCGATTTGTTTCTCAACGGATGGACAATTTTTCTGAACAGATAACCTAAGCCGTTCGAACACATGCCGTTCAAACAGATTCAGAGTTTTTCTGAATGGATGACCCAAGCCGTTCGAACGGATGTTATTTTTTTCTAACGGATGACCCAAGCTGTTCGAACGGATGCAAATTTTTCTGAATGGATGATAAATGGCTAGTGAACGGAATTCCGTTCAAAAACGGGAAGCCATTAGAGGTCACATTTTTTAGTTGTTATTTTGTCTTTCTATTTCATATTTCTTTGCATTCTAACTTTTGTCAATTTTTTTCTTTCCATTTCAAGATAAAAAAAGCAATTTTAAAGCAAGCTCCTGGCCATAATCATCAGAGAACACGATATTTCAACCAGAACACTGTGTCCCTTTAAGAGCAGAGAAAATGATGGTCAAATTTAGTTGCTACAAGCACTATTAAATTTTAGACTTGAAGCAATGTTAATTATTATTAGCTTATGCAATCTAATAGTTCCTTGTGTTAACAGAAACAAATTGCTTTATTTCACATTCTGACTTGTCGTTTTATGTTAACAGTTTCAACAAAAATGAAGAAAAGTGAATTGTATTTTTTAGTTGATGACATATGTTTTATTCCCAATATTGTGTTTATGCTTTATTTACAAAGTCATGTAGCTATAACGAAACCGTTGTTCATTTCCCTGCAGATTGATATTTGCAAAGAAAACCAAATGCTGAAATCAGATGTCAGGAAGGTACAAGACTTTGTATAGAATACTACAGGGCTGAAAATTAGCTCTTAGCGTTTAGGATTAACTATTATTTTGTATGCATTTTATTGTTTAACAGGACAAAATAAGTAAACAAGTAATAAGTAAATTGTAATAAGTAAATTGCCAGTAAGTTAATTAGTTTAATGGTTAAAATACCACTGAATTGTTTCTGGAAGCTGGTCTCTCATCATGCCAGGTATTTTGAACCCTGTTAGGCCCGGAGACACGTTGAAACTTTTCTTGCAATGTCGTGCACAGCAATTGCAATGTTGTGCACAGCAGTTGCAATGTTGTGCACAGCAGTGTCAGCAGTTACAATGTTGTGCACAGCAGTTGCAATGTTGTACACAGCAGTTGCAATGTTGTGCACAGCAATTGCAATGTTGTGCACAGCAGTTGCAATGTTGTGCACAGCAGTTGCAATGTTGTGTGCAACAAATTGCATCATGTGACACCCCCAAAAAATCTTGTTTTGCCCCGCCCCCATTAGCTTTCCAGCTATTTGCAGGGCAAACAAATCATTAACTCTTCCATTATTATACTAAGAATACATTGTTGTTGTTGTTTCTTGTTGAATAAATTGTTGTTGTTGTTGTCCTCATGCAACTTCAAATAAAGTAATTATTAATATCCTGAGGGTGGTGATCAGTATCAATGAATTTGACTGTGCTGTACTGTTATTAACCTTGCAGGCAAAATCTAAGATTAACAAACTTCGCAAAGAACTCCTCAGTGTTCAACAAAAACGATCAAGGTGAAACACGTCACTTTATTTTCAAATTAAAAAAACACCATCATTTATAATAAAGACTGGTTCTCATATAATCGTCCCGGTCATCCTGGTTGTCCAAATCATTTCAAAAAGTGTACGGACGACCAGGACGATGATATGAGAACACTTCTGAGACGACCCAGGATGATCACAGTTACTTGGATAGAACTGTGTTCCATCTGGATGACTGGGACAATCGTGAAAAATCAGGGACAATCCTATGAGAACTACCCATGTGACCGGAACAACTGAGGCGATCGAAGCGACCCAAATCTACCCCAGAATGTACTATTATTTTCCAGTATTCATAGCTCTACCAGTAATTAATTAACAGCTGCCCCTTTTTTATGATTCTCGTACCCAAAACATGTTGTCAGACCCAGTTTACAACTGCGCTATCGACGTTTGGGACACCTGGGACAATGATATGAGTCGTCCCGATCATCTGAGTCATTTGCAAAAAACTTTTGAAATGACTCAGATGACCAGGGCAACCAGGATGATTATATGAGAACCAGCCTCAATAAGAAATTTGTATTGTTCAGCATGTCATGGGCATGGACCAAAGAAAAACAATCGGAGTCTCCAATGCGAATCAAACCCACAACCATCTTTCTTTCTTTATCGCCACTAACAACACTTTCAACATCCCCAATTGCTGATCCTACGTGTAGTTCTATATTCCTAGTTGCTTCATAAATGCTTGTACAGAAACCAAGTTTAGCTCTGGCTGTGTTTAAAGGCCTCCCCTGGCTCATATGCAACTTTACCTTACCATACCTTACCTTACTTTACCTTGCATTATAGGATTTCAGCAAAGCTTGAAAAAGAGAAAAACAAACTGCAAGAAAGCAATGACAGACAAATGGTAATAAAATGATTATAAATTAATGTCACATTGTTCCAGAGACTACTTGACAGTATGTATCATGTGGAAGTACTGCTTAGAAGCTTTTATTTCAATCATGGTCTTTCTGCAGGTCCAGGGGGGTACTCTGGATTAAAAATGTGAAGGATTTTTTTGGGTTTGAAATTTTTTATTCTGGCATTTTTTTTTTTTTTTTTGGGGGGGGGGGGGGGGGGGGTTAAGAACATTTTGGCAAGTACTTTTTGTTTTGGCTTGAGTGAAATAGGTTTTTTGGGGGTATTCCAAACAATATGAAGATTCGTGGTAAAGAATTGTTGTCATGCGTAGTGCCTGCGTAGTGCTAGGAATGTAGTACAACCACACTTGTTATTTCATTTGATCCGTTCTGGGTATTTTTACGGTTCAAAATTTCAGCATGGGATTTTTTGGGGGTTAATTTTGGTTTGGGGGATTTTAGTGGGTTTTGCTGGAAGTCCTAGAGATTTTTTGGTATAATTGATTTTTGCCCCCATTCACTCATCCCCGTCACTTTAAATCCGAAGTACCCTCCTGGGACTGTAGGATTTCATTGCAAGCAGACTTTATAGTTAGAATCACATTATGCGACCCAGGCTTGACTCTGCGTGTGAAATAGTTAATGAAGTATGTTTAATGGCATTATTTTTACTGGTATGTTAGATATCTACATTTATTAAAATGACAAGAAGTACATGTAGTACTGATTGAATTTGAATGTTTTTTATACATATCCACTGGGAACAACCTACTTGAAATAAGCAACTTTATCATGTTAATTTAACTCTTTCAGTTTAATTTATTCCAATGTTGTCACATTTTTTCGCTTTTTTCACCTTTGTCATGCCTCTTATTAGTTTAAATTCTTTGCAATTTTTCTTCGGGAATATTTGCTTTTGTTATTGCTGTAATAAAGCCTCATTATTTTCAAAAAATTTTGTAACTTTTCTGTAGCTCATAATTTTGCAACTGACTTAATGATCAAAGATTGGTTGAAACATGTCTTGTTCAAAACTAAAAAAGTTGTCCTCGGCTGTTTTTTAGTATTTTAACTAGTCTCATTCAGAACTGTACGGATATTTACAATGGCTCGCCTGGGGCTTGCCATCATATTATATCCATACTAACAGTTCTGCTGCTCATATATTATCTATTACTTATTCATTTTAATAAATGATTTAATTATTTTTTAATTTCCCAGGTGTTGGAAGACTTTAGCTTATTTTTGGTCAAACTTGAAGCCTTGCAGAAAGAGTGCCAGAAAGATCTGTCATCAAAGAAATCATCCAAGCTTGTAAGAACACATATTAAATAAGTGCATGTAAATCAATGGACACCTCTGCTTTCTATAAACAGTACTCTTGAACACTACTTGTAATACAAGTCTAGATGTCCAGGAGTTTTGCATCTGAGATTTGGGGGTTTGGTTTCTCATTTAATATTTAATATTAATTATTATTACTTTTTATTTATTTTCTTGTTGGTGGTGGTGGGGGGGGGGGGGATTTTCCATGGTACTCTACCCATGTTTGGGTTAGAGGTGTGCCACACAGGCTGTCAAACTCTGACCTTGATTAAGACAAACATTTTGCACTCACCCCCTCCCCCTAGACTACAAGAAGTCCCTCATTTTTCCTCAGGGATAGTAGAGTTAGTGAAACGTGAGCACACATGAAAATCACCCCATGCCAGAATTTAGATTGAAAACCCATACCCTATAAGTGGCACATCCTCATTTAGGGCTATATATGGAAGTACCTGCCCCCTCCTCCTCCTGTCCCCTCCCCCTCCTGCTCCCTCCCCCTCCTGCCCCTCCCCCTCCTGCTATGGGAGTGGGGCACTTTTATTCAGAATTAACATCAAGTTTTGTTATTAATATTTCAGGACTATGGGTCATATGATAACCTTCCCAGTTTACTCATTGAAGGATCTGGCTTATTGACAGCTGTCAGTCGCCTAAAATCTGTCAATGACACAGTACAACAGAAGCAGTAACAGAGATATTTGTTCAATGCATAAAATGACATGTTATTGTAAATAAAAAAGAGGGGTTATTATTATTGTTTCTATTTTTACCCAAACTATATAAAATAATGTGTATTTATTACAGTTATGTATTGGTCAATTTTAAGCACAATATTTAAAAAAATTAATAAATATTGAAGCCTAGCTGGGTGCATATAAATGGCTTATAATGTTAATTTTAAATGATGAATTTTTTTGAGCTGAGAAATCAATCTCTTGCTAAAGTTATGACAGTTTTGTGTAAGTTTAAGTAAAAGAGAGCGATTATATCATGCCAAAACATCCTTTTTTTTTTACAAATAAAAATCAAAATACATTTTGGCTACAAAATGTATGCTAATATGACTGTTATTAAAGGTCAAAACATTTTTTTTTTCAAGAATGTGGGATGTTTTGGTGTAATTTAACAGACAGTCAGTAAATTAATCTCTTTTAGTTCAACTAATATTAACCAGCAGTTATTTTAGCAACAGAAGGTTTTTTTGGGTAAAAAAGAAAACAATTTGAGAGTAAAAAGTGTCAATATGTGCAGGGTTCTCATTAAGTGCCAGCAACCGGCTAAAAAACCAGCTACTTCGAATTTTGAGCCGCCTACTTAATTTCAGTGAAAACGCTTAATATGTGTTAAACAAACCTGAATGAACAGTGAAAGTTGTGCAAAGCAATTTAAATAAATAAAAATGTAAGCTTACTTACATGAAAAACTAATGAACAGGCAGGTTTCTTGAAATTTGTTTTCACATTGAAGGTGATCCCTCAGTTGAGGGTGTTATGAAAAATGTCTTGCCAAAAATGCATGAAAATGGCAATTCTGAGCCTCTAGATTTTCAAATTTTCCTGGGGGCATGCCCCCAGACCACCCTAGAAATTCGTGCCTTAGGCACTCAATTGCCAAGCCACCTACTATTATATCTCAACCGTCTACTCTAAAACTTAGTGAGAACCCTGATATTTGGCATAAGCCCTTTATGCAACCAGCCCTTCAATTTGTATAACACATTACTTATTATTAGTATTCTTGCTTGCACTTACATCATATCATGTCATATCAAAATTCAGAACCATTAAAAAAAAAACAGATTTTGATTCCAAAATGTTTATGGAATTGTAGAGGGTTTAAAACTACACATCTGGGCCAAATTTGAAGTGCCAGAGCATTTTGTTTAAGAGTTATAAGTTAACACGTATTAGACATTTTTAGTAAAAATGTTTGGAGCGGCCATCTTGGTGTACCACTTTGATACACTAATAACATGGCGGCCAAAACTTCAAATTCATAATTACACAAAAATCTTCTGACACATTTTAAACTTTCACAAATCGAAAGTGAAACATCGTTAAAACCTGAAACTTTTTGTGAAGGATTGTAACACTGGTATCTACATACCATAAAAACAGCTTTGTACGTAGGATGTGCAGTTTCAATTTTTTTTAAATTTTTATGATGTTATGTGCAAGCCAAGAATAAATCTACTAGCATTTTATCATGAATGCTGTTCTCTTATTGACTACGCTACTCACTATCTATCCTGTTGTAGAAAGTGAGCAGAGTGAGTAGCTGATTATAATTATCCATGCATGGCGTGACCTATTCGTATCATATATATTCAATAAAAATGTGAGCCTGTCTTGTTGTTAAGTTTTGAATGTCTAGTAGGTTTATAAGGGGTATAGAATGGTCTATCGGAAATGATGCGTCTGGGAAAATATTCACCGAGTCTTGAATTCTCGCCATTAGAAATTGGAGTCTCGGAATCTCTGGCTCGCTATAATTTTCAAAGTCTCAAAGTCTTGAATTTTGATAATTGGATCTTGAAGTCTCATAATTTTTCTCGTAAATCTCAGCTTCCGTTGGAGATTTTAGTCACGTTTTAAGCTGTTTTAGTATTATCGGCCTGACTTTTCTAGCAATTGGAGTCTTGGGCTCGGATTTTTTAGAGGTAAAGTCTCGAGCTTGAATTTGATAGAAACGCTAAAGTCTCAGTCTTGAATTTTTAAATAAGGGTCTCGCAAAGTCTCAAATTTACCATTCTATGCCCCTTTTATACTAAAACAATTACATTATTCGCTGTTGATTTCTATGTGCGATAGTTGATAGTTCAACTATCATGCGATAGAAATCTCGAGCTCATAATCTAATTATTGTTAAATGGATGAGGTTATGGAATATTTTACCTTTTTGCAACCACTGATTAAAAGCACTGGTTTGTAGATAGTTGTAAATTCCCTTAGCCTGTTCCAGACATTCAGATAGTGTGAAGCAAAGGATAGGCAGCACACAAAGGAAAAGTATTGCGAGTACTGACAGAGGGGATAGACATGAAAGAGAGTGAGGCAAGGGAAAGCTTGTAAACATTTTTATAATAGATGCTGGCCTGATAACAAAATTAGTGTTACTTCTGTAACATGTTTAAACGTTAGGCATGTTTCTTGTAATTGAATAAACAAATACTATAACTAATAATAACAACATCAACAACATCTTTAATTTAGTCACGGTGAAAGTTATAGATTTATGTGAGCCATTGCAATTGGATTAATGAATCCTTTGTATTTCTATTCTAATCCCCAAAGCTTGTTGAATTCAACTACAAATCACATAATTTTTTATATTGTCATTCACTGTACTAACAAATGAGCTTGGGTATCCTGTGGCATATGCTGTCCGGCTTGCTAATCCATGGTAATCGAATGCACCTGTATTGTTCCCTGCATGTCCTGCATTGTCTGAAAGACATTGAAGCCTGAACTCAGGTGTCTTTTTACTCCTTAGTTCTCATTTGGCGGTGATTCACCAAATAAATGGGCTTTTTTTGTTAAAGAAAGCGAAAAAGCCTATATTATATCTCTTTCAGCTGATGCCTTTGTTCAAAACAGACGCCACGCGCAGTCCTCGAACGCCGCTGTTCCAAATATGGAAGCGGCGCTTTGTTGGCTTCCGGCCTTTGATTGGTTAATCCGCGGTTTGACGGACAGCGCTAACACCGCACGCTCATTTCTCCTTCGGTGTGTGTGCGCGATCCGCGAGTTGTGTGTGTATCTCCCGCGAATAAAACAAGATGTCTGGAAGAGGAGGAAAAGCGGCCAAAAGAGCTAAAGCTATATCTCGCTCAGCAAAAGCTGGCCTCCAATTTCCAGTCAGCCGAGTTCACCGGTATTTGAGGCAAGCAACACACCATTATCGCATTGCATCGGGAGCCCCTGTTTATCAAGCAGCCGTGATGGAATACCTGACCGCGGAGATTTTGGAACTCGCAGGGAACGCGGCAAGGGATAATAAGAAATCTAGGATCATTCCCCGACATATTTTGCTTGCCGTAGCCAACGATGAGGAATTACATCAGGTAAATATTTAGTATTTAAGATGAACGAGTTTGTTTGCTATAAATGGTCGTCAGCGATCGCACAAGAACCGATCGATCGCGATTTGATGATCAAAAGACAAAGTTAGCTTGACAGATGGTTTTTGAAAACGAGCTTGCATGCAAAGCGATTTTCAGATTTGTTGTTCTATGTTTGTGTCGATTCTCGCTCTGTTATATCTCTTTAACAGCGTCTGACAAGAATAAAAGTGTTTAAGAGTGACACATGGTGCGTTACCGCTTTTGGCCAAGAAAGTTATGAGACAAGATAAGCTTACGCCTTATACTTAACTTATACAGGCATTGAAGTTATAAATATCGTGCGATTTCTGTTATAAAATAATACCATTGAATAACCAACATGGATCTTGAGTAGCCGCTGCTTTGCCTTAAGATTCGCTTCGGTTTTGTTTTTCGTTTTAAGGGTAGATTTCGTTTGGTTGATCCAGATTTCAAACAAATATCTTCACCCATGCGTTTTGTGCACGGGCGCATGCGGTGACGTCCTATTCACATCCATACAATTCAATTGATGGTAACATTTGCGTTGATCTTTATCAATATTTCATTCCTTTGATTAGAACTATCCACTATTAAAATAAACCACTACAATATCCGTTGTTTATATACCAGTTCCCGCGTCTCTTGTTTTTCTGGAATGCTTTTTGCCAAACTTGTGTCATCTTTTCATGGAATAAATTCATGTCTGGCTGTCATTGTCTCTTAACCTTTGTTTACGGTTGGGTGATGGTTGTGGGTGGCATGGTATAGTGGCTGTAAGGGTTTCGACTGGGTTGCATAGAAATACACTGTACCCATAAGATAAGTGAACGCTTTATCAAAGCAAGTCCTGGATGCCAAAGGTTATTTTTCTTGCATGCTCTCAGTGAGCTCATGACTGAAAGTTGATTAACAAGTCCAAGAAGTTCTAACACAGGTAGTCCAAGCTGTATGTGTCACAGAACCGTTACGAGCGAAATTATAAGGATTTGTATGACGAAAAATGGTCCACTCTAGAAGTTAAAAAAAAAATACGAACAAGATTTCAACAAAAATTGCCTACCCTACTTCGCTTGTGTGTTTCCTTGGCTCCTGTGTGGTTTTTGGGGCGATTTAGAGCGTTTCCAGTGAGTTTTAGTTCCATTGCTTTCTCTCTATATATCCTTTCCCAAGGTAGGGTACTTCAACCGAGAGGCCGAGTGGATCCACTGAAGAAAAACCGCTGTAAATTCGCTCCAAATCCTCCGATCGCCTCGAAATTCCATGTAGACCACGAACGATAGTTCTGTGGTCCATTCCAACTCTTTATCTGAGATCCGGATACATGGAAAGAGCATTAAAAGTCGTCAATCGCTGCACACTTTTCCGTTGAGATCATTCAACAGAGGCTTGATTCAGACTTCTCCAAGCCGAACGTTTGAAAAATAGCTTAGCAACCCGGCCTTTGGGTCAAATTTCTTACTTACCCGGTGGGCAACTGTACCGAGAGTGATATTGTCTTTAGTAACATTTTACAGTTGCCCACCGGGTCAGTAAGAAATTTGACCCAAAGGCTGGGCTGCTAAGCTATTTTTCAAACGCTCGGCTTGGAGAAGTCTGAATCAAGCCTCTGTTGAACGATCTCAACGGAAAAGTGTGCAGCGATTGGCGACGTTTAATGCTCTTTCCATGTATCCGGATCTCGGATAAAGAGTTGAAATGGACAACAGAACTATCGTTCGTGGTCTACGCGGAATTTCGAGGCGATCGGAGGATTTGGAGCAAATTTACGGCAGTTTTTCTTCAGTGGATCTGCTTGGCCTCTTGGTTGAAGTACCCTACCTCGGGAAAGGATATATAGAGAGAAAGCAATGGAACTAAAACTCACTGGAAATGCTCTAAATCGCCCCAAAAACCACACAGGAGACAAGGAAACACGCAAGCGAAGTAGGGTAGGCAATTTTTGTTGAAATCTTGTTCGTATTTTTTTAACTCCTAGAGTGGACCGTTTTGTCATACAAATCCTTATAATTTCGCTCATAACGGTTCTGTGACACATAAGCTTGGGCTACCTGTGGTTCTAAAACCCAGGATTGTTGGCTAAATTTTATACCTGCCAACTTATTCTAAGTGATAGGCGTGAGAATTTTCTTGTGGGAGTGCCAGGATTTCTGAAGGATTTCAGAGGCCTTCAATTGTCCCATCTATTATTTGAAGAAAATTCATTTTTACCACCAATTACACCACTACACGACCTTGTAAAACGAAACAGAACTGACAATTGGCAATAGACTTCATTCAGTCATTATGGGAAGCACATCGCTGATTGTCATCACAACATTTGGTTCATGAAAAAACAAAAGTATAAGTTGCTATAAATTTGATGAGATAAGGAAAAGCTTTTGATGGTTGCCATTCACAGTAAAATTACTGAACCATCCAACTGTCTTACTTTGCTCCACCATGCTGTGAAATAAATAGAGGTTATTCAGCGTGAAGTTGTGTAATACAGCTGAGTATTTTTACAAGTCAGTTTTTATTTTTTCTCGCCTTAAGGCTCGAAAAAATAAAAACTGACGAGTAAAAATGCTCAGCCATATTACACAACTTTTCTCTGAATAAATTGTTTATTATACAACAGTAATCTCCTAAAACTAAGTTTTTGAAACTCTTTTTCCTAGCGTGTGGTCAGAGGAGTCTAATAATGTGTCAAATTTGCACTCGTTTTGATGCGTATTTGCACTCTAGAATGCCATGTTGAATAATAATATTTATTGAATAATATTTATTGCTTCAAAAAAGCTTAGTTTTGCAAAGGAAAAAGCTGACAAAATTTGACAAAAATGATGTATTTGTGAAACGTTGTGCCAAGAAAGAAATTTTTCATAGGTCATAGTAACCATGAAAATATTAGATTTATGTTGGCATGAAACCTGTTTAATTGAGCAGCATAAGTTTGAATCTAATTCACAGCTGTTTTGTCTCTTTTTTTTTTCACCAGTTATTGAAAGGAGTTACAATTGCATCTGGTGGAGTTCTTCCTAATATCCATCCAGAACTGTTGAAGAAACGAAAAGGTGGCAAACTTGTAGCACCCGAGGAATTAAAACCAAAGAAACCAAGGGCAAGCACAGCATCAAAACCTGGAACATCAGGAAAGAAGATGGCCAGCCCAGCGAAGAAGGCTTCTCCTCAAAAAGCAGGCACGACCACTGGTAAAGGCAAAAAGAAGGGGGTAGGTCTTCATTGTGGAAATGTAGATGCATATCAGAAGCTCGCATTTTCACTGCTCTCACTCATTCATCACCTGATGAGGCTACATTGTACTTGCAGCTGACCAAAATTAGGCTCATCCTTGGTGTAAGAACCTGTGAAACTCATGAGTGACGTAAAACAAAGAAAACAAAAGGCATAAAACAATAGAGTCAACTGGGAATGCAATACTACAAAGGTAAAAAACAAAGGAAAAAGTCACAGGTTCTTACAATGAGGTAAACCCAATATTGAAGGGCTGGGTTATAACCAACTGTGTTGCTTTTTGAGCGTTTTTTATTTTTTTTCTTGCTCAGATTTGTCTAATTTTATCATACAACGAATAATTTCACAAACCCTTGTCAAATATGCACTAATCCTAAGAAACTGAACTAATTTCACCTGGAAAAAAACAGAGTTCTGGCCTTCTAGTGGTTGTTTACATTCAAAGCTTAATTTCAACGTCATTACACCAGATTGGCCGTGATGATATGCGACCGCAAAACTCCTGACCCACGCCAACGACATGAATGAAAATACCATCATTTACACACGCCTGGCTTGCTTATCAATCGTGAGCTCGCTACAGCAAACACATCATCTGTAGCGCGTGCATATAAGACAATATGTTTAAGACCCGTCCGGTGATTGAAGGACATCATTAAGTCCAGAAATCTGTTAGTCTCTAGCACCTGAAAGAAACGAGTTGTGTGTCTTGTCGTACCTTGTGTCTAAATCGCTTTTTCACTCTCGAGGTGAAAATAGACGTTGGTGGACAAGACGAGCTGGTGGGAAGTCTGGAACCATTTCGGATCAGAAAAAGGGGAGTTGTGGGCCATTTCCCATCCTGTGCCATAGTCGAAATGCCCAATATCCGAAGTGCGTTGAGACTTCTAATATTTCCATATTTTGTTTGGCGGACATTCCGTTTTCGTTTTGGCATCCCGACATGCTTTGCGCAGATAGGTAGGCTTTGCGTGGTCGCATGGGAGGTTGAAATACAGCTTTGTCTGCTCAAGGCGAGTTCTTGCGGCCGGGTGAAATTCAGCAAGGCAGGCAAAGACTATGAGCCAGCAGTGGAGGACCGGGAGTGCTTCCTAAAGGAGGTCCGTAAGGATAAGGGAGATGGCGCAAATCTAGGTGACTGACTATTGGTGATAAAATGAAGAGATTATGAGAGGATGAACTTCGGGATTTATTTTTCTTAAACATGATTCAGTGGTACGGGTCCAAACTTGGCAATCTGAAGTGAAAAATCAGCGTAAAATCGAGAAAATCAGGTAAACCTTGGGATTCATTTTTTTGAGTGGGATTCAGTGGGAGACATGCAGAGTTTTTTTGCAGACATTATTTCTCAAAAGCGGCGGAATGTTTTGCAACTAATTTGTAGTTCACATGCCAAAAAATGGACAAATCTGAGTGAGGAAAATAAAAAAAGACCTCAAAAGCAACATAGGTTGGTTATGCCCCGAGCCCTTCAATTACAATGTATGACATTCAGGGCTGTCATTTATACCCCCTTCATTCCTAGTGTCAATTATGGAGACATGTAGTGTTGTCCTAACTTTTGAGTCTGTTGACGAAATCCTGTGGTGTGACCATTCAAATGAAACCTCTTCAGCAGTACTTTCACCTATTAAAGCACATTGAACATATTTGTAAGTTTCGAAGAGGGGTTTGACATGCGCAATTTCATCTGCAACTTGTCTCACAAAGACTTTCCTCAGCGTTGCATTGTAAGTTGCAAAAAAAAGGTTTTCATTGTAATGGCCTCTTCAGTTGCTCAATTGCAGCCATCCTAATTTTGCGAAGACTTGATTTCTGGAATGCTTACACAGGCCCTTTAATGTATTATAATTTATTTTACTATTACCTCTTTTTCCAGCCTGCTGCCAAGAAAGGAGCAGACAATTCTGGACCAGGAGCTGGGCTTACTGTGCTGTCAGAGAAAGCACTCTTTTTGGGTCAAAAGGTGAGCTGGACATAAAAGAAAATTAACAATTTTTCCAGCCATGAAGAAGACATCAAGTCGGATAAATAGCGGACAAATTTGGGATAAACATTCTGAAAAAAACTTGGTGAAAAATTTTTTTAAGACTGAGACCCTACAAGTTTTCAATATTTGCTACTACAGACTGTGGAACAATCTCCATGACCATCAAAAACAGTGCTAGTGGTATGGTGTCTTTTAAGCATCATTTGAAGACCTACTTATTCCATCAGGCTTTTACTTAAAGGGATGGTTTCACGGTTCAGAGCATGTGCACAGATTAAAATGCTTTATTCGCTTCCTTTCCAATTTTATCAGTTAAAAAACCACTCACATTTACTTCAGTAATAATCACACACTATAATTAGTCCAAACAAAGCGAAGGATGACCAAAATTTACAGAAAATTACAATGAATAACACGGACAAAGTCAACACTGAATAAAACCTTTGACCCGAAGGATTTATTCTACACTCTGGTGGTTTTCATGGCACACATGGGTATGCACAATCATCCATTCAATCAGCTAAATCACCGCGACATTTTCGGGGCAAATTTCCTGCCAGAGTTAACTACTCGCTTCCGATTGGTCTAAACAATGAAATTAAATGGGTTACATCATAGCTTACACATGCGCCGAACCGTGAAACCCTCCCTTTAATAGACCTCTCTACATGTAGCTTGTATGTTTTGTTTTCCCAATGCAGGTCATGTGATGTTTTCAAGGGAATTTGTCCTTTGTCCTTTCCTACAGTCATATGCATGTGAAGAAAACAAAATTTAAAAGAAACAGTCCTCTAGGGTAACATCACATGATCTACATTGTGAAAACAAAACATACAAGCTAAAGAGGTCCATTTAGTATTGGTGTATTATTCTGTTGAGCATTTAACTTTTGGTAGTTTTAGTTTATTATCAATTTATTATTAGACATCATCTTTTAATTTAGTATATTTTGAATAGTTTTAAGCAGAACTTTAAAACTTTTGTATAATACGGCATACAAGTGTAATTAATTATTATAATTAATTTCCTCTTAGTTAATTTGTTTTGAATAGCCCTTATGCAATAATGTCAGACTAGCTTTCAAAGTTGAAAAGAATTTACCCACTCAAAAACAAAGTGAACTGGTCAAAGGTTTGCAACGAATTTTGTACTATCAAGGCTTGGTGGTGAATTTTGAGCCGGTGATGTCACCTTGCATATGGCCTTTGGTTTCTTTTGAGACATTTCACAGAAGACCCAAAACATCCCAATCTAAATATGGCAGAAAAAGCAAATCTGTATGCTGATAGCCCATCCTTATTTTAATGGAACCTTTGAAAGTAATGACTATAAGTGCATAGTCATTATTTTAACATTAATCATATCAATAACAAAATTCGCAATTGTGATTGGTCATCCACGCGCCTATTTCTCACGTAATTGGCACGCGGTCACGTGGGTGTCCAATTACAAAAAGTTGTAATTGGATAGCTGTAATTGGACACCTATGTTGCGCGCTTCAATCAGTTGCATTTGAATGGCTCGTTTTTGCTGTTTTCCTTCCACTTTCAAACTGACAGAAAATATCCAAGACGTTTTTAGTACAAAAGAGTCAACAGACTTTTTAATCTCGAATTTTGTTATTGATGCGATTAATTAGTAATCGAACTTTGTGTCGTACAATTCAGGGGTAATCGTGCTCGTAATTTCAAATCATCCTCGCGCTACGCGCTCGGCTGATTTGAAATTCCTCACCCGATTACTCCCTGAATCGTACTCCACTCCACTCAGTCCAATTACTATTACTTATTTAGTATATTTTTTTGCTGGTTTAGTTGACAGTTATCCAAGGAGACATAACGGCAGTTGAAGCAGACGCTATCGTTCATCCAACCAATGCAACCTTTTATCTTGGTGGAGAAGTAGGTCTGTATTACATCTGATGGAGGTCTTATATTTCTTGCATTCAAACTGCAAAATAAGAGTCAAATTTACCACTTTTATTTTTCCTTCCCAGGTTCAGCGTTGGAGAAAGCAGGCGGTAAAGAATTCAAGGATGAGGTCAAGAAATTGTCAGAATCCCATGGACCATTAGAGCTAGCATCAGGTGATTTTTACTTGAGGAATAAGGAACAACTTACTAATGATCCTAGATACCCGGTAATCAATATTCTACTGATTCATATTGTATTTGTTAAACACATAGTTTGTGGAAGGAGACTTCTCGAAGAGAGTGAAGGGGAGAGCTTATATCCGGGGTGGGGAGGGATTATAAGTGGTACATGTATAAAAAACGTTTGGGAATGAGCTCATAAGAAATAAGCTGAGACTGACATACAGCATTATCAAAATATGTTTTCCACTTTCTGGTCTTTAATTACATTTCGTAAGCTTTAAAAGTTACATTGTTCTGCCCTCTACATGCCTTAATATACTTTTCTAAATTTATATTTGAAGTTGTACCATGTTCTGTGAAAGTGTTTATATTAAGAAAACAAGGAAAAGTATTTTTTGTTTTGTGTAGAAGGGCCTGTAAGTGGGGGGGGGGGGGGGGGGGGAGGTTGGGCAGTCTTACAACCAGCATTTTCTGGTATTTACACATTCAAGTTTCAAGTTCTGAACCAACTAGGAAACAAATGGATTGAGAACCTGATCTGGCTAACTCGACATTTTGACATTATCATTATCTTTTTATCCTAGCGGCCATCTGTGATGGTCATAACTTGAAGGCACGGTATGTCATTCATGTTCACAGCCCGACTTGGGGAAACAGCGAATCCATCGAAATGCTGGAAAAAGCCGTGAAGAACACACTGGCATTAGCCGATGAGAAGAACATTAAAACTATTGCTTTTCCATCTGTTGGAAGTGGCGCGTGAGTATTCTTTGTACATTTTTCTTTTTTCAGACATATGACATCTTTATTAACACTCGCAAATTACCTACATGTACATCAGAAACATATCTGCAACATTAAAAACATATCTACAACAAATTATTCATACATACATGTTATATAAATACAATAATATAATATAAGAAGGTTGCTTGATCAAATTAAGATGAGGAGCTTCAAATAGTACTAGTGTTCAGAGTAGGGATCTTCCAACTTGTATTTAATAGTTATTTTGTTAATACATTCATTAACAGGGAGTTGCAGTGTAGCTTGTTGGTATAAATATAATAACACATGAACAACAGGGTGTAGTTGAATTTCCTAATTAACTTTGGATTAGTTGAGTTTGATAAAATAATTTCCAAGTAAGTACCCGGTACTCAACAGCAGATGGATTGAATTCTTTTTACATGACTTCTTTTGAATGGCTGCACTGTTGGATTATGTCCACATACCTTGTAGAAGTTGACGTTCCCTTATATCGCAACGCGCAATGAACTTCCCTTTTGTAAATAAGCGATGCCACATTAGCTACACTTGAAAATTTTTCACCAGTTAATAAATTGTTTTTTCTATCAGAAACAGAAAAATGCAATTAATAACCTAGAATCGAACCCGGGACCTCTGCATGCTACATGTACATGTAACTCCTTCACCACTAGACCACTGGGTTGATCCAACAAACCCAAGAAAAATTAATTATAGAAGGTGCTTTCCTTAATGATACATCTATAATGGGTGACCCTATCCCTCAGTCTAATCTAATTGCGAATCTGCCACGATAGGTCTTATAATCGCTTTACCTGGGCCCAATTTTATGTAATAATGATAGCCTACTTTCATCCCAAACCAGGATAAACTATAGAGAAATGGCATCGACCATTACAAAAGTCTTGGTTACTAATGAACGTTAATAATGGCATCGACCGTTTAAAATGGCATTGCTTGTTTACAAAAGGGAAATCAGCATCGCAACCTCGTCTCTAGCGCGCTCTCCACTTTCAAAATGGCAGGCCAAGCATAGAAATCCCTGAACAAGATTGCGAAAATGCTCCAAAAATACTGGAACATTTTTTTACGCAAAAGATATGATTAAATGTCTTTGTTTTGTTTGATAAACTGAAGTCTGTGGACGAAATCCTATGGTGTGACCATTCACATGAAACGTCTTTGGCAGTACTTTTGCATTGTACTATTTGCTTTTCAAGATTTTACAATTGAAAATGAATTTTGATTTTTGTCACCAACTCTTGTTTCTTTGTATTTTTTATCCAAAGCAGCAACAATTTTCCCAAGCAGACAGCAGCCCAGACCATCCTGAAGGCCATTTCCAACTATTTTGTGTCTGTTATGGCATCGTCCCTGAAACAGATCTACTTTGTTTTGTATGATCCAGAATCCATTGGCACCTACACCGTTGAACTAGCACGTCTTGACTCCTAGGAGTTGCTTGCCATTTTTACTCTAGTCTAAATTTCTGTTTGTTGTGAAAAAGTTGTCATTCTGTTAAGGTTGAACCTACTGGATAATATTTCTGGTCAAATGGGCCTTGTTGCCAATGCTTTGCTTTACTCCCAAGAGCTAACGTGAAAATTCAGAATTGAATAACATGTTTCAACTGCACCACAGGAAACTGCTACTCGGTAGCTTTTATTTAGAATTTTTATCCACATGTATGCTCAAAATAAGAAACTACAGTACATTACACAAAGTAATGACTGTTGGAGGGAAAGTGTTCTTTTAAAACTCTTTAAAAATTCATGACGAGGACACAGAAAATCACTGCCATGAGGGTTGGATGCCCGGTGTCAATTTGCATAGATTTTGGCGATTTTATTCCTTTCTTTTTTCTGCATTTAATGATCAGTTTGAGAAGCTATATCAAACACTCGAAAGGGTGTTTTGTCAGGTATCCAAACACCTTAAAGTGGGTTTATAAAAAAACGTCTGCTGCGCCTCGTTTTTCAATCCACTTCTCAGTGTTTGGATATCTTGATGAAACACGCCTACTTGTGTTCTAACATACCAGTATACTAGCAGTAATCACAGATTATGGAGACGCGTTGGAAGGAATTTCCGGCGGAAATAAGCCCTTGGAAAAAAAAAAAAACAATAGGGGCGGCCATTTGGAAGACCAGCCACCAAAAAATCTCAAATTTTACTGCACATAAACCACAGGACAACCAACACGAACGCGATAATTATTGCATTAGCTTGGTCAAACTTCAAAGAAAATCTGATTTTTCAAGTTGAGACATTCCAGGTGTTTTTTCCGTAAATGGTATGTGAAGTTCCCTTCATTTCCCCTGGGGACGAAGGTGAAGTTATGTTGGCATAAAGGCCTGTTTGGCCAGGAATATTCATGTATACTTCATAACATGTTATTGTCAGTTCCTCGCGTATGCTAGCAAACTTTTCCAAGCATTAGTCACCCAGTTGAAATTGTTAGAACTAAATAGGTGTCTGTCTGTAGGTTCAACATGAGGTAGAAGTCTTAAAACACCCCCTCCCCCTTCCCCTTGGAGTCGATGTTAGAAGAAAACTAAACCTTTAGGGGACAGGGGAGGGGAGGACGTTTAACAAGTGAGGTAGGGCAAAGTGAACTCGAAGGAATAAAATTGCTAAAATTTATGCTTCGTAAGGTCCTCCTACGTTCAAGTTTGGATCATCACACAAGGCTTCTTGGAGAGCTAATTAAAACTGCATGGTAGTCTTTGCTGAGAAAGAGTTTGTATTAAAACCACGCTTTTTATTATCATCATTTCAACTTGATTGATTTTAGAAGACATGTAACCCCTGTTAATCAAATTTACTTTAAATTATATTAACTTATAAAATCGTGAAACGTGTATTTTAGTTATGAAGGTCACTGTTTGATGTGTAGAGACAATGGCAAAACTTGCTACGACTTCCAACGTTCTGTAAGAAAAAAAAGTCGTTTTAAAATGAAAATATGTTTGTAACCTGATTTGATGATTGGTTGTAGAAGTGTTTTCATGTTGAAAGCTGGCTTGACGCTATTTTCGCTGTAAAATTCGTTGGAATGTGTTACCGTTTGTCTTCAATGACACCGCGTATTAAACATAAGTTATCTATATTTTTAATAATTATTTTTATTTCCTTTCCCCCAAACCCAAACATTTTGCCATACCGATATGTTAGAAATATCATCTGTGTTCGACCAATACCAAAGCAAGAAAATAAAATCTATACTTTCATGTTTAAGTTTGACTTCTTTGTGGTTACTGATAAGTACACAATAACAGTGCAATAAACCACTTAAGATGTTAAGGCCCCCGCAAAAGAAAAAACATTTTAGCGTAAATATTGTTTCCCTAGATGTTTCCCCGTTTGCGCGGACAGGAAACATTTGTTGCGGAAACATTTTTTGCTTCCGAGAAACAAAAAATGTTTCTGACTTTTTTCAGAAACATTTTGTTTCTCCAACAAATGTTTCCCCGTTTGCGCGCCGAGGAAACAATGTTGCCAAGATTCCAAGGTCGCGAGGACTGCTCCACACTACACTTCATAAATTGAGCATGCGCAGTGCCGTATCCCATATATCTGCGCGCATTTGTTTCCCAGTATAATGTTTCTTTGTTTGCACGGCTAGGAAACATTGTTTCTCGCTCGTTTGTACGCCCAAGAAAGATTCTGAAAATAAATGTTTCCGCAACAATGTTTCCTCGTTTGCGGGGGCCTTTAGAATACACTCGAAAAGCTTGTAAATCACTCGCCTTCGCCTCTTGAGTTGTTGGCTCATGTGTGGTCTATTGCTAAAAGAGGGTG
Source organism: Cladopsammia gracilis (assembly GCA_022457155.1). NCBI lineage: Eukaryota > Metazoa > Cnidaria > Anthozoa > Scleractinia > Dendrophylliidae > Cladopsammia > Cladopsammia gracilis. The sequence goes on along the minus strand of JAJGOT010000143.1, from coordinate 91,970 downwards.
CTAAAGGGGGGTCTGGATCACGTTTCACGAAAAATAAAATTGACATTTCACGGAGAATAAAATGGCCATTTCACGAAAAAAAAATTCCTTACTTTTTGCTAATTAAATTACATCCAAAGTACAGCTTTGTTTGTTGCCTTCACCGACCGTCCACTCCTCGTTCTTCCTGATGTAAAAAAAACCTGAGTTCTTTGTTTTGCTGATGTTGTGTAAAATTACCTTACCTTGTAGAGTGACCTGGGGTCCAGAATGACGATCAGTCACGGTCATGCATTCGTCACGCAATTTACCACCGGCGCAGTTAAACGCTTACGGGATAATTTTTTGGGAGGAAGAAAGAATCACGGTTTACAGTAGCATTTCTCGAGAAAAAAACAAGTCATTTTGCAGTGCTCATGAAAAAAGTGGGCGGCACGGTGGTGTAGTGGTTAGCGCGTCGGACTTTCAACCTGAAGGTCGGTGGTTCGAAGCCTGGTCTCTGCCGTCGTGTTGTACCGGCGACAAAATGCTGGGGGTAACCCTGCGATGGACTAGCATCCCATCCAGGGGGGAGTAGCAATATTCCTAGTCGCTTCATACTATAGAAACCGGGTTTAAGCTCCGGCCGTTATGAGCCTTCTGGCTCGGGTGCGCGACTTTACTTTTTACATGAAAAAAGTCGGTTTGCGGGTACGGTAACCAAATCACGTTTCACGAGGAAAAAAAATAGCCATTTCACAATTCACGGAAAAAAAAAGGCCTTTCACGGATCACGAAAAAACCCTTTACCACCCTCCTAAAATGGGCTATGTCACCATTTCAAGTGTTACTTAAAAAAGCCAAAAGACATCTTAATATCAGTGGATACTCAAAAACAACAGTCCAGTTTTGTTTAAAAGTTATTCTACCAGTGCTCTAAGAATAAAAATAAGTGTCTTGGGCTGCAGATGGCCAAAATGGTAATGGATTGCATCTTTTATCAAGTTTATTGCTTCTGTCTTGGAAAACTCGCTTAAACTCTGATTGTGGTTTATTATATTCTCTTAGAAATTTTAACTTGATATCTTCCTCTTAGTGTTCTATCAACATTTCGTGTACTTAGTTTTAATTTGAGGCGGTTTTGACCCAATAAACTCAAAATCACCATGACATAGCTCCTTGAACCAACTGAGAACTTGCAACAGCGTGCGAGTTTTTCTCTTCTTGCTTCGCGTTTGCTTCACTCGCCGAGAACCTTTTCTTGGCAAGCAAAAATCGAGATACGAGGTCGCTCACACTCCGTTACCTCCCCGTCTGATGTCCTTATATTTCTTTAAATTCCTGATGGAGAAAAAACGAGTAACGAACACTCCTAATTGATGGAAATATTCAACGGCTAGATGCTCGTTTACCCTTCACCTTAACCCTCGTAACCTCGTACAGTCAAATCTCGTCGTCATGTCGTCGTCATATCGTTGTCAACGCTTTGTTAACTCTCGTCGTCATCTGTCGTCGTCATCTGTCGTCGTCATCTCGTCGTCTCGTCATCTCGTCTCGTCATCTCGTCATCTCTCGTCGTCATCACTTGTCGTCATCTCTCGTCGTCATCTCTCGTCGTCATCTCTGGTCGTCATCTGTAGTTGGATCTGTCGTCGTGATCTGTCGTCGTCCTCTCTCGTCGCCATATCTTCGTTGTTGTAACGTCCTCGTATCGGCATAAACTCGTCGTAAACTCGTCGTCATCTCGTTGTCATTTTCCGTCTTCATCTTCCGTCTTCCTCTTGTGGTCTATTTCCGTCGTCGTCTCTCGTCGTCATATCGTGTTAACTCGTCGTCTGATTCCGCCTTTGTCTTCGGTCCTCGTTGCACTGAAACCACGAATACAGCTGTTTGATTAAACGTTGTCATTGATCGGTCTCATCCCTACGCGACCAGACCGAAAAGGATTATGGGGAGAAATCAATTCACATTCAATAACTGCACATTATCAAAATACGGAACGTCCTTATCGAAGCGACTCTGGTTGTCTTTGCGTAACACGCGAAGACAAACATGAGTTTTGTTCTCCGTTGTAAACGCGATATAGAATAATTAATCATGCATTTTAATTCACCCATACTCCTTTTCGGTCTGGTCGCGTAGGGGAAAGACCGATCAGTGACAACGTTTAATCAAACAGCTGTATGTCGTCGTCATATTCGGTCGTCATCTCGTCGTCATATTCCGTCATCATCTTGTGGTCAACTTCCGTCGTCTTCTATCGTCGTCATATCGTGTCAACTCGTCGTTGAGTCTATTCTTTCCAACTCACTTAGAATTGCCTGGCAAATTCCCTTTTTCACAGAGATATTAACCCATGAATATTGAAACAATAGAAATCGGTTAATGAGCTTAAAAGTGACCTTTTCGATTTCTGATAAATGGTCTTATTTTTGCTCAATGACAAATCTCTGTTGTTTCCATATTCATAGGCGATTTTCTACGTTTCTATAAGAGCTCCAGCTTTGACATTTGCACAAAATATTCACGCATGCGTATTCTTCACAACTCTACTTAGCATTGCCAGATCACAGACATATTAACCCATGAATATTGAAATAATAGAATCGGTTAATGAGCTTAAAAGTCACCTCTTTGATTTTTGAAAACTGGTCTAATTTTTGCTCATTGACAAATTTCTATTGTTTCAATATTCATAGGCGATTTTTTACGTTTCTAAAAGAGCTCCAGCTTTGAAACTTGACATGTTCGAAGTTGTTCTGCTTCACTTGAAACACGATGGAATGTTTGACTGATTCAGGCTGCGATATACATAACAACAAGAGGCTTCAAGCATCCTATACTCATGCGCATGCGTAAGAACGTTTTATGATACATTTTAAACATGATAACAAAATGTCCGAGAAAATGTTACTCTTTTCATTCAGTCAATATTTATTGCGTATTCCATTTATTCATCTGCGTATTTCATTTAGTCATTAGTCATTATTATTGAATGTTTTGTAAATGAAGGCTGTACCGCAATGGCGCCAGTGATTCTTCTAAGTCTTATATATACCAAACGTGAACATATACGTGAGATGTAGGGGTAGGTAGGGGGGGCAAGATAGATAGGATAGGGGGGGAGGCAGGATAGATAGGATAGGGGGGGGCAGGATAGATAGGATAGCTAGCATAGATAGGACTAGCCTGCGAGCAAGCTGTGCTGGGTTAAAGGGGATTAGGGAGGGAATGAGAGGGGCCTCCCTAATCCCCTTTAACCCAGCACAGCTTGCTCGCAGGCTAGTCCTGTAGGGGGTTTTGCTTTTTTTTCTATTGATGTTAATTTTAGATTTGCACATTTTGTGCAAATCTAAAATTAATGTCGTCAACATTTAGAAAACAAGAAGTAATATCAAACATGAGACAGTATTTCATCAGATTTACAAACACCTTGAACTGGGTTATAAAAAACTCGGTTGCGCCTCGTTTTGCAACCCACTTCGCGTTGTTTGGAAATCTGATGAAACACTGTGTCTCATGTTTAACATATTACTTCTACCTTGAAATAGAATACTGGTTAAAGGAAAAAATAACACGTGACTTGTGACTCGAACTTGACTCGTGATGAGCACACTCATGCTTTGGGCTTGTTGCTGTTAATACTAACTACAATATTAAGGGCTACCGTCGATAGCAGTTAGAGAGGAAAGTACCGTTGATAGAAGAACGGGGGATGTCGCATTTTACATTGGGGGTAACTAGAATGGATACTCCAAAATCAGATTGGACCACCTCGGACGCCTTAGGCCATGTTCACACTTGGTGCCCGAGCACGGTGCTTGGGTTCGATTATCGCTGGGCACTAATGTGAACACACCTTTTTTTCAAGTACCCACGCCAGCATTCGGGCACGGGCACCGTGCCCGAGTACAAGGTGGAGACCTTGTACTCGGGCACTACAGTGGGAACCAGTTCCCAGTGTGCACACGTTTTGCATTAGTTCCGAGTCACTACACCCACAAACCACTGCTTTGCGCATCCACAATTCCTTGGTACACTCAGAATGTGAACATGTTGATATCTTGGGTACCCAGTGTCTGAACGCAGCACTTTTTTATGCCGGTACCCAGGGACTAGTGCTCTGGCACCAAGTGTGAACATAGCGGCCTTAGACTTATATAACGGAGTAACTGGTTAGCTTGCTGTTGAGGTTGCTGGTTAGCAGTTTATATAGTTAAATTTAGGCCTAAACAACCCGAGTAGCTAGGTGGTACTCTGGTACGGTAGGCTATGTAAGCCTGACCATAGCTGAGTTCACAGGTTCAATCCTGAGTGGGGATTTTAGATTTTCTTTTTTACACTTAAAAATGTATTGAAAACAGATTCTAAGTGTCTACATTATCGTGTTATGTAGTTTTCAATAAGTGTCCGAGGTGGTCCAACCTGATTTTGGAGTACTGATCTATTCTAGTCACGAACATTTTACATTGTATAGTATTTATTCAGAAATGTAAGTCGGCGCAAACGTTTTGCAGTGGCCGGGAATCTGAGCATAAAAGCACATAAGGGAAGCTCGGGTGAGGTTTTGCCGCGGAATCCTTCAAACTCTGCTTCCCTCGTTTTCTCTCCCTCTTGCTGGCAGGCGAATTGCTGTTGTTACTGCTAGTACTACTGAAGTAATGAAAACTGTCCAATCACAAAATCGCAAATAACAAAGTTAGGTGTCAATCAGAATTCGAAACAAACGTTTATCCGTGACGTCGATAAGATAGTTGAGGAAAGTGTTTTATGTACCTGGCTTTCTGTTCCACGTGATGATTCCGTATTTTGTTCCGTTCACAAATACAGTTTTGAAACTAAGCAATGCCTTTCCTTGAATAATTAAGTCAGTTTGTGATTATTGGTGCTGCAATTTATCAAATTTGCGTTTTATATTCGCTTTAAGGGGTATTTTTAACCAACATTTTGCTCTTAAAGTGTACGCTGTCCATGGCGAATTTTCAGCCTGGGCTGAAATTTTAGCCTCTCGGTTTGAGGGGCTAAGATTTCAGCCCGGCTTCCTGGACAAATCTTCTTAAAAAGACGTTTGTGATAACGCAAAGGCCGTTTTAGCCCGAGCAAAAATTCAGCTCGGTTTAACCTATAACTGGAATTTTCAGCCCGACAAAACGGGTTAAAAGAACCATGTAAACGCAATCTCATTTTCTTATCCTCGGCGCCATTTTGATTCATTGGCGTTTTCCTGTAAAATTTTCCCGCAATCGAGCTGAAATTCACCATGCAATCCCGGGGGGGGGGGGGGTACTCCCTATAATGGGCTATACGGGGATGCTCCGCCCGAAAGGGGTACCTTTTTGAGGCTGGAGGTATATGAAAGGGTCGGGATTTCACGAGTTGTAGTATATGAAAGGGTAGGGATTTCACGAAGAATGGGAAATGGTAGCGAAAACACGAGTTGAAGTATAAAAAAGGTAGGGAAAACTGCAATTTAAGTATTATAAAAAGGGCCTTTCAACATATATCAAACAGACGCACGCAAAGGCTATATGAAAGGGGTACCATTTTCAACGAATGGTATATGAAAGGGATACCATTTTCAATGGAAGGTATATGAAAGGGGTACCCTTTCTGTCAAAAACGGTATATGAAAGGGTAAGGGTTTGGACCTCGGGGCGGAGCATCCCCGTACAAAACGTTGTTGAGTACCCCCCCGGGATACAATCGGCCCCTTGAAGATAGTTTAGATACAGACAAACAAGTGAAATTCGGCCGAGACCAACCAACCCTGTCGCCTTTAGAGAGTTGTCCTCTTTGAGAGAGTTGACCACAAATCGAAAACAATTTATTAAGTAATGGTCCTAGCAAGAACTAGGCAACCCTGCCAACGGCAAGAAATGCAGAAAGGTGTTAATTGTGATATTGTTGAAACGGTCCATCTCATTGGCTAAAACATGAAAATCTACGATCACTTTATCAGGTAGCGTATTTATTTCTCTCTAGTTTGCTTTTTGATTCCCTTTTGTTGAAAACTATTCTGAGTTTTAATGCAGCAAAATTTCTATGTGGGAAACATGGAAAATTAGAAGCCTTTCTTGGCCATTGTTTTGGAGTCTCATGACTGGACAAAATCTTGTAACACAAAAGAAATATCGCTTTAAAATAAAGTTTCAGTACATTTTATTTCAGAAACGTGTTGTCCATAGGTTGATGCATTCTCATTAAGAAAATCTAAACAATCGTATGTGGGGAAAGCGAAATGCCGCAGAACAATAGAGGATTAGAGGATTGCCTAGTTCTTACACGCATTGTTACTTAATACGGTCTAATACACCTGTACTCTAGTGGTATCTTGTTGCATTTTCGTTCTTTAGCTTTGCAATATGCAGCTATGCAAAGGAGAACTCCGGTTCACAATGTCCCTCAAGCTTACCATGATACAGCAACTCATTTTCACTTTCAAAGCATTGCACTTTTAACAACTTATAACACACAATGCAGAAATACGGCTTATGGCAGCCATGTTCTGTCACGTGATGGTGTGCCTGTTCTTGGAGTGTGCGAAATGTGCGCGCGCATCCAGTTAGTGCCAAACATGGCAGCGCATCGTAACCATATAAAAAATGAGCGCTAAACTCATTGGTATCATGTTTGCTCCAACAGGGATGAGTTTTACCAACGTATGTAGTCTTGTGAACCATTTTCATATCTTCTTTTCTGCACCTATGCGGGCAGTAAGTAAGAACGCAGTTTGTTGTACACAGATCGCACTTATCGGCGTCTGGGATTCGTTCTGCAAATTCGGACTCCTCGCTTGAAAATCCTATCTTGCGTTTATGCTTCTGCGTTAGGCAGCCTTCAAAATACCCGCAGAATCTTTCGTCATGTTTCTTAAGCTCTTTCTTGTCGCGAAAAATCATCCGGCAGTTTACGCATTTGAATTTAAATTCGTCAATGAATGTTAATTCCATTGTAGCCACGGTCTTGTAGTGCGCTTTCTCTTGGTTCAATATTTCTATCAAACCCGCAAAAACCTGTTCCGGTTCCAAAGATACCAGGATAACATCTCTTTTCTCTTGGATACGAACGCGAGGATTTTTAGCAATAAGTGTTGTCGATAAAGCAGTCCAATCCACTACACTAAAAGGCATTATAGCGGTGTCTCTTGGTGCGTGAAGAAATCTGAATTGAGGTAACAGTTTTGCCGGAAGCTCCTTGCTTCGGTAAAAAACGTAGAAATGAAGATAAAACCGCGCTTGAGAAGATATTGAAATATCTTCTAAATAGCGCTCTCCGTTTGTATCCCAATCTAATAGAAAATATTTAACACGCATGTTTCCTTGGCGCCTTCGATGCAGTTTGGGTCCAAATTAATTAGTTCATGCTTGATTTAGCTTTTAAAAAACTACGTTTGTAATAAAGCTAAGTGTCAATGAACTGGGCCGATTTGTATTAGATTTAATTAACATGCACTACTCTTATGTTTGTGTTCTGTATAAATTACAATAGAAAATTTGATTAAGGCATAACTTCTTCGTCAAGGAGACGGCCCAACACAAAACCAAGTTAGATTTGCGCATATGTTATTTAGCCCCGCAAATCAAATTGTAGTTTGTAGATAATTACTGACAAATGAACAGTACCACACGAAAATAATGCTCAATATGATAACATGACGTACAGGGAGCCCAGACTCTCAAACATACCACATAAGAGAACTAAAAACTAAAAACAGGGAAGTCTGTTGATAACTCGACCAAGGCTCAAAAGTTGGAACAACCTTGCACAGGATAACCAGTCAACTGCACCACAGAATGTCCAGAATGGTCACACTGCAGGATTTTGACTTTTATTTCGCTTTCGCTGTTCAAACTGAGTAGAAAAAAAAAACCAACGTAGAAAATATTTCTCTTAGTCTCCATAACTATAATAAGCGTTAAACTGTAATGGTAACCTGCTCTTAAGTCATTGTTAAACTTGTCTCCAGCTGCAATGTTTTGAAAGTACAATTCAATTTAATACAAGATTAAAATCTCGTTAACGGTAAATTCCGTTTTCTCCAATCATGGCTTCCGAAATGTCTGTTTAAGTTTTATAATTAAGCTCTTCATTGGCTTAGCCTTGAAATAGGAGAGTATTGTAAAATTTTCTTTGGTTGCAGTTTAATTATGTTCTTGAGTGCAAGTAGAATAAACTACGTTGAACCAAACGTCTTTCTGTTCTATCCGTCTCTTGTCGGAAATATTATCTGCTGTAATGTAGATTCCGGACTTCCCGAAGCTAGCGAGTGTTTCCCCAGGTTGAGAAGCTCCAGAAGCTCTATCCCCGAGTCAAAAGAGAATTGTCCATAGAACCAGAAAACCTATTTTCACAGTTGTGTTATCTGAAACTTAAAAGTTATGCAACCACATTATATTGTGCAGCATCATAAACAGTATCACAGGAATGTACTGCTCATTACAATAGCTTTCATTTCGGAATGGTCACAATTTAAGATTTCATTCACATATTCAGTTTACTGAGCTATTGAACATGTCTAATATATACATAGCCCAAGCCTAACAGCGTCGCACTTTGAACAAGCTTAACTAAGGTGAAACTTAAGGTTGGAAGCACAAGAATTAAGATTGACGAACGGGCTATTTTCAATTTTAGCAATTCTCAAAAACAGTATTACGCGACCGTCTGCACAGTACATTTTTAGAGACCATACAAAAGTTCACAAAAACAACTTTTCTCTGTCTAGAATAACTAGTACCACTAGTTTCCGAATAAAATACAGTTTAAGTTTGTCAAAAATTGCCCGAGAAACTGATTTGAAAATCAAAAATTGCGAAAATACACAAACATATTTGCATAAGGGGATGCGAGTGAAGATAGAACTGTACTATAAAATCAAAGTCTTGTTTTGTTTACATAAAATCGCTTTTCAATCTATCTAATGAATGAACAAACACATAAAAATGGACAACACAATCTTTCGAAAAAATTTATTCAAATCTCCATTAGTTTACGTTTAAAAGCAAAACGCGTACCATTTAATTATAACTCATCGAGTTCAAGCTTTCTTCGATGAAATTCAAGAAATCGATCAACTGAATTTAACCACGTTTTAAAATCAATTCTCCAAAACTAACAATAACACTAATAAAAAGTCACTCACAGATTGATATCAACATAAACTCTCATCGAAAACTGTAATATGTTTTACCTTTAAGTTCCTCGCTTGCTTGGAAATTCAAATCTCCGCTTCTGGTTCTTAAATCCGTAGAAAACAAACATCTCCCGCATTGATAAAAACGTAATACATGAAGTTCCTCGAAGCAAGATTTTATCCCTGAAAGCTCGTCTTTTTCCACTAAAGCGGCTTCTGAGTATACCTAAATTAGTATCCCTGTCTTGAGTAGCAAACCGCGAAAAAATGCAGGAAAATAACGACTTTAATTCTCCGCTGGACACAACAAAACAACTAAAGTGTTTACCGAGCTCACGGCTGTGTGGCCGCGCGAAAAACAAAGCCTTGCTTTCAAGATCCCGGATGTTGTTCAAACACGGTGGGCGAGCACACACGCGCCCGCGAAACATTCCGCTAGCCATGATCATGAAAAATCGCGGCACAGGTTCTAAGAGTATGGAGCTGCGCAGCCAGGCCTTCGGCCTGGCAAGTGCTCCGTTATGAAATCCTAAATTATGACCATTCAAAACAAAGCTATTGAGCAGTACTTTCCTGTGGTACTGTTTATTATGCGGTAACAAGGTAGTTCTAACTTCTGAGTCTGTGGCCGATAAAATCCTAAATTGTGACCATTCAAAATGAAATTAAACTATGCAGTTCTTCCCTGTGGTGCTGTTTATTATGCTGTACAAGGTAGTTCTAACTTTTGAGTCTGTAGTTAATATCCTACGAATTGTGATGGCATTCTAATGAAAGCTACTGGGCAGTGCTTTCCTGTGTTGCTGTTTATTATGCTGTACAGGTGGTTTTAACTCAATTTTAAGTCTGTAGATTAAATCCTAAAGTTATATTGAGCAGTACTTTCCTGTGGTGCTGTTTATTATGCTGTACAAGGTGGTTCTAACTGTTGAGTCTGTGGAAGAAATCCAAAAGTGTGACCATTCAAATGAAAGCTACTGAACAGTTCTTTCCTGTGGTGCTGTTTATTGTGCTGCACAAGGTGGTTCTAACTTTTGAGTCTGTGGATGAAATCCTAAAGTGTGATCATTCAAATGAAAGCTATTGAGCAGTACTTTCCTGTGGTACTGTTTATTATGCTGTACAAGGTGGTTCTAACTTTTGAGTCTGTGGATGAAATCCTACGAAGTGAGCATTCAAATGAAAGCTACTGAGCAGTACTTTCCTGTGGTGCTGTTTATTGTGCTGTACAAGGTGGTTCTAACTGTTGAGTCTGAGGATGAAATCCTACGAAGTGAGCATTCAAATGAAAGCTATTGAGAGCAGTACTTTCCTGTGGTACTGTTTATTATGCTGTACAAGGTGGTTCTAACTTTTGAGTCTGTGGATGAAATCCTAAAGTGTGACCATTCAAATGAAAGCTACTGAGCAGTACTTTCCTGTGGTACTGTTTATTATGCTGTACAGGGTGGTTCTAACTTTTGAGTCTGTGGATGAAATCCTAAAGTGTGACCATTCAAATGAAAGCTATTGAGCAGTACTTTCCTGTGGTACTGTTTATCATGCTGTACAAGGTGGTTCCAACTTATGAGACTGAATAAAATTCTGCAGTGCGACCAATTACTATTAGAAAGTTCTTTTATTCGCGCTCAATTTTTTTCATTTCATAACTTGGGCCTAGGTAAAAGGGACAAATTGCACGTATTGGCGGGCAAATTTAATCAAAAGAGAGACCGAATGATAACATAGTTACTGGCCAACTGGCTGAATTCACTTCGTAAAGCGCTTTTCTCATCTATATTCACTGATATAAATTTAAAATTTAAAAAGTCTCCTAAACGGCTAAACTCATGAAATTTTACAAAAACAGGTGGAATTCATTTCAAAGTCCATTAAATTTTATTTACACACCTTAACAAACTAAAAAAGACACTTAAGTAATACCAGAGAAACTCGTTTCGGTTTAGACACGCCGAAGAGGAAAAAGGTTTTTGCGGAGGCGGGTTGATTTTTATGCTAACAAACCATTTAGTTATATTTATTATAGAATAACTAACGATAGCATCATGCAGAAGTGAGGGGAAATTTTGTTCCATTTTAACTTTATGTTTCGTCGTATTTTAAGTAAAAATGTGCTAAATAGCTTGAGAACCGTTCCAGCTGACGACGAAAAGGAATTTGTAGAAGATAAACAAATTATCGCGAATATTAAACAAACAAAAATGGTTGGCGCCAGGCTTGGGTAAACTTATTACTCAAAGACAACAAGGTCTTAAATTTTGTGAAGTCAATAAATCGATGTTTACACCCTTGCTAAAAAAAAAAGTGCATTTCGACATTTGCCATAAATATCACGGTCGCTTATTGCGTCTAACTACTTGTGCGAACTTCAATCTCCTAGTAATTAATTGATCATATTTCAAAGTTGGTTCGAAACTAGGAACGAAATAGCAAATTTTAGTTTACGAAGTATCGAAAATCAAACAATAGACAGCCAGGGAAGCATTGTTTAAAAGCGCTCACAGTTAATGAGGGAAACGGTCACGTTTCAGATTTTTTTTTAAGGCTTAATTGCAGTCTACTAAGCACATTACCGAAATTCTAGTAGGTTAAGAAAAACACTTGGTCACAAATTAAGAATATTTGCAAGCAATACCAAACGTTTGCTTTGCGTGGGATAAAAAAAAATTGTTGACATCTATAAACGTTGCAAGTAAACTTTGACGAGGGGTGACAACTCTAACAAACGCTGTTTGAGCAATACTGTGTGGAACTGAAAGTTGTCCCGAAAATTTGGAATATCTTCCCGATTTTTTCGGAGACATTCTCGCAAAAATTTCAAACTTTCCGAAATTTTAACAACATTATCTCGTGTTTCCCCGAAAATTTTTCGAGTCTCCCGATTCCCGGCAAAATCTTCAGATTCCCGGAAGAATTTTGTTTTTCTCCCGAAACAGGCCTTCTTAGAGTTGTCACCCCCCGTAACTTTGTATGTTGAATGTTAAAACTACAATTTAAATTCGAAAGGTTGCGAAATGTTTAAATATTTTTAAACCATGTTTCAGTTATATGTAATTTGTAAACGGAAAAACGATATTGAGAGTTGATGAGAGCTCAATCTTTTCCTCTTTTTGTCCGCCAACTGACTCGCAAGCCATCGATTCGTCCGCTCGATCGATATGTCACCAGATTGAAAAGCCAAAAGACATATCTGTATGAAAGAAAATTTATAAATAATGGTCGCTAGTTTTGTTAACAGATACTGCATTAGTGCACTAAATCTGTGTCATTTTAGGCTAAATGTTTTGAGTTGTTTTCCTGTGTTCGTTTGAAAAACCGATAAAAAAATTGCTGGGCTTCGTTTTTCCTTTATAGGAAGGCTCATAAGAAGAAAATTTTGTGCATAATTGAAGATAGTTAACTTATCACTAATGCTAGCAGAGTTTTATATTAATTTCAATTTAACAACTATAAATCTAAACTCGATATTTTATGAATTAACTGTATTTTTCATCTGTTTTTATTCCCTGTTCAAAGCTATATGAAGTGGTATTTGCGCAAAAGAAAACTCTTCATCTTTGTGTTTCTCTTCTTCGACGTGGTTTAGCAATTCTTCTGCGGTTTTAAGACAAGTGAGATATTTCCTCTTGTAACAAGCCATGCAATAGTACGGGTATGTCGCTCCGTGCTCGGACTTATGGTGAAAAGCTTGGAATTCAATATTCGGAAATCGTTCGGAACAGCTCGGATCCTCGAGGCAGGGTAGCGGTAAATTGCTGTAAAAGTGTTCCAAATAATTGTCTTTGGTCTTGAAATACTGCTCGCAGCTGCAGTCACATCTCTTATGTGTTTTCTCCATGTGTTCTTCAAGCTTTCTAGTTGAGCAAAAGATCTTCTCAGGACAAAATTCGCAGCTTTTTTGGTGCGCTAAATGTTCTTGTAATTCTTTCTTCGCGAAAAATCCATTCTCTCGCTTACTTTTCTCACACTTTGTATTAGAGCACAAATAATTGTGTTTGTTGTGGTCGTGAAATTCAGCCTCTTTCTTCGTTTTGAAAATAATTTTGCAGTGAGCGCACGAATACTGGAACAAATCTAACAGAGTTTTTTCGCCGACTTTAACAATCTTTACTGGAATTTTATTGAATTTCAAGATGGCTTCTAGCTCTTCGTATCTCGTTTCATCCCCGCAAACAATATACGCTCTGTAAGTGTGGTGTACGTGGGGCTTCGTCCAAAGTTTGCAGGGTTTGTTTGTACAGTTGCACGAGATATGCGTGTAAAAATGCAAAACGTAAGTAAGAAGAGCCGTCCACGACGCTTCGGCCGACAGTGTCATTGTGGGATGTTTCGCAATCCATTCAGCGTCGTCGGGAAGCTCGCTTTTCGTAGTTTTCTTGTTGTAAAAAATGTGAACTTTTATGTCTCTTTGCGTCGAAGTAAACCTTATTCCCTTCACGAAATCCTTGCTGGTTGTTTCCCAATCTACGAAGTAAAGTGAGGTCGATCGAATTGTACACATAATTGTAAATAAAGGCTTTCTTCTTTTCCTCGTCGCTGAATTTTTCTGTTTACTGAGAAAATCACATCAATACCTTGACGACGCGTTTTCGAATTTCATCGATGGTGATTTTTCTTTAATTTTATTTTAAGTTCAATAAATAATTGAGATTCGGTTGCTATAACAGAAGAAAAATTGTATATGATAGGACATTTATTGTGATCAATGAAATCATGTCGGCTTTGTATTGGTTTTATTGAACAAACAAGTCGTCCGTTGATTGGTTGAAAAATACTAAAGCGCGCCTGAATAAGTGAAGCACGTGGTCCTGTCTCAATTGGTTTGGAGTTTTTAAATGTTTTTTTTTTAAGCATTGTTTGTAACTTTTTCTTTCAATAAATAGCTAGCCAGCGCTTTTTATACGTAAACAGAAACAACGAAAATTTGACTGAAATCTATAAGTATCTCTCTAACATAATTCTAATTACTTGATGGAAATTAAGACGCTGTTTTAAGACGGTTTTAATATGAGCTATCGGTACCCTTAACACTGATATATGACCAACTCGTTTTGCCAGAACTCGCTTAACTATAAAATAATCAGGTTTTGCTACGAAAGTTCCTTTGAAAACTCCCACGATAAGTAATTGCAATAAGAAGAAATCGGTTTCTTTAAAACGTTTCTCGCTTCAAATTAGTAGTATAATTACCTTGCTGAGAGTTTCTGTTTACACACCTGTTTCTGAAAACAAATGACATCTAAATCACCGATTTAATATTCTTCTACTAGACGCAATAGCATGCGACATTTCCCTCTGGCTGTAGTAGACTTCCATTCAGCAAATTTCTCTTTCCAAAGGGCCCAAAATAAAAACCGCGCGTGAGGAGAAAAAATTCGCAAAATGAAATTCATTCTATAAAAATAAACAGCACCAAATGAAAAATGCTGCTCAATAGCTTTCGTTTGAATGGTCACACATTGAGGTTTCGTGTGTAGACGCAAACACATATACAACACTGCTTGAGTGAATATGAAATGAACCGTGCGCGTTGCCAAGAAAAACACATTGACAAAAATCGGGGAGACCAAAGTTGGGAGAAAGCTCTTAAAAAATGCAAATTGTTCCCTTATGGTAGGAAATTTTCTCCTCAAATTCATTCTAGTTTTAATATTTAGAACTTGTTGCATTAGTATCACCTTCTTCAAATATCTCAAAATAAATTTCTATAACATTTCTTGCAATAATGTATTCTGTCATCGCATGATGTAGTCAAATATTTCCACAGATAAGTGAGAAAGGATGTTTCACCTTCGAACATCGATGAATGTGAATATACGAGATAATCTTAATTATAAACTGCAAATGAAACATGTAAGTGAAGACAAGCCTGAATACTTTTAGCTTTTCTTTTCAATTGCTTAGTTGATGAGATCTTCAGTGCGAGAATCAGAACTATTTGGCTCATGCTGTTGTCAATGTTACAATTATTTTTCTTTGAATGAAGAGCACGCGTTGCAGTTACTTTTCGACTGCTTCGTTTAAATACGAGGTAGAAATCTGTTCGCATCCTAATGGTTGCACCATGCGGGTTTCATGTCAAGTGTCTTTAGAACACTAAGCACCCCGAGGAGAAGGTCACACCCCCCCCCCTCACCCCCCGCCCCATGCACCCTACTGGGTGGGAAAACCTGGGGTTTTTAGAGATACCCCCGGGAGTTTATAACATCAGTTTTTACACTCGGGGAACAGTCGGGGAACTTGACAAAGAATATTTTCCTTCATCGTGACATACAATGCGTCACTAAGATGAAACGAGACATTGTGGGAAAAAAAATAATAAATTCCTGAAGATACATTTCAGTTCATCACAGGATCCCAAATGGATATTTTCCTCAAATCACCGTTTTCTATACAAAGATTTTTTCACGTTTTAGAGTTTCCAAAGTTCTAGAATGTTTGAATTCAACTCTGGTAACTTGGCAACCATGCATGAAAAATCAGTCTCCGTTTTAAATTAGCCTCCAGAAACACAACGACTAGATCGTTTTAACGGGTTTTTTGTCTCCACACAATTCACGCAACAGGCATGGGCCTTCGACTTGATTTGAAATTAACTGACCTCATTTTTATTAACCTCGCGTAATCAAACGTATAACGCAAGGAAATTATTATAAAAAGTATATATTGCGCGCTCATAAAGTCACGTTTTACTTTTTAAATAACAATTCTCATGTTTGGCGCCGGATTTGGGGGTAAAAGTTATACGTCCAAAAAGATTCGCGTCTTTCATATTCATTTATTTTATGGAAATGAAGAAAATGAAAACCTTTCACCTTTAACAATGCTTACATTTCGGTATTACATTTATAAAAGAAAACATAAACCACACACGCTTTATATTTCATAAAGTTTACTTCGTTACTTTTTAAACTCCGCTTTAATGTTACCAGATCTTTATCTGTAGTGTACTTTTGGCTATGAAATTCAAAACTCGCAAAAAAGGAAAGCTAAAAAAGATTCCTTGTAAACATTTATTAGCTTAAGTAGAAAACTGGCAAGCGAAAAGATGAATGAATTTATTAAACCTATCTCGCGCGGGAAAAAGTGTAATAACATCGTTTTTATTTAAAAACATTCCTGATGAATTTTAAAATGCGGCGCGTTAAAAGAAATCCTTTTAAAAGCTACCTTTAACAGAAAGGGCTATGGAAGTGTTAATTGTTGTTTGGAACAATGTTGCACTTATATGCAAAAGGGAGTTTTCTTTAATTGTTTCAAACAATAAGCTTATCCAAAACAAACTACTTTTTGCGCCGGCCGGCTGGCTGAATCGGCCTCTGATATTCGGCGAGAACACTTACTAACGCTGATTGTTCAATGCATAAAAGACAGCAGTTGGAGGTTTTAAAGATTAGTTTAGTTTTCTGGTTAAAATGGTTTATTTTTGGAGTTTATTTTGTTAACACTATGTTAATTAGCTGGTAAGCAAGATCCTCTAAATTGTTTTCGCCTCAGATTTCTTTTTTCATTCAAAAATGAAGCTCGGTTTCTCGTTGGAAACAATTCGCGAAAAGACGCCAAATCCTTCTTTGCACATGTACGTTGTAAGGATATACTTTGCTTCGCTTTGAAGCACTTTTACATTAACATTCAGACCATTAAAAATCACATAAAGTGTAAGTCGTCGTTTCTTGAAAATTTTTCACCCACTGCTATGAAAAAATCTTCACACAAAATATTGGAAAATTGTGATGTTCCTTTTCGTTAGGCCGCAATGATTGACTTACGAGCCCTTTTCATGTCAGCGTAATTGAAATATACGAAAGTATATTTAAATTTGTGCATGAATTTCATGTGCATTTTACTCCAGAAGCACGGATTTACAAAAACCGGATATAAGAAAAATATCTTACTGCATGCTTACAACATGTACTAATTTTGTCTTTTTATGGCCCCGCAATGGCAGTAATTTAGCCCGCGCCTTGTTTTTTTTTGAAAGTCTAAACTTCGAAGCTACACTTTTCCAATGCAAACTTTACCAGAAATTTTAGCGTGAAAAGTAAATAGAGAAAAAAAAAAAATATTCAAAAAATATTCAAATTGTTTGAGAAGCGAAAACTGAGGCGGTGAGAAAGCCAAGCTGGTTTTGTGATAATATTTTTCCTCCGTAATAAAAAAAACCATGAATAACCAAGTAATTCATTTGAAAGATTCGAAAATCGTGACGGTTATCGAGATCATTTATTCAATTCATTGCCCGTTACGGAAACTGCCTTACTGTTTTACAATGTTATCTTTTTAAGCCCTCTTATCTACCTTCGTAATTAATTTTCTTTTGCCCAGCAAGGAATATTCCGCCAGAAAAACCGTCGATATCCTAGCGACACAGAGTTATTTTCGCGTTTGCTATTTCCTCTCGCCAACTGGGAAAAATTTCATTCACTAAAAACCGCCGAGCCGAAAGTAGTTCTTTCAAACATTATATAAACTACAGCTCCCGAAACTGATGTATCCAAGATTCTGAGAGATTGATTTCCTTCCTCATCAGTAATGAATCATTAAAAAGGATACTCAAAATTTAGTCTGTGTTGCGAAACAATAACAAAATACCCTTTTAAGACTGTTACGTTATCTCTTAGATTTAGAATTACCACGGAGCGCGCTATCTAAAGAGCGGCACAATTGAACACAAGACTTACATTTAGCACCACGAAATCTTTGCATAAACATATCTCCTTTTTAATTTGTTTTGGACCGCTTGTGAGCGCACGATTTTGCCCTGCCGCGATTCGCGTCGATTTTATTTAAGGTTCTATTTTCACAACTCTTTTTGTTGTGTTGTTATGGTTATTTTAGGCCGTAAAACAACCGGCGAAAATCGCCCCAGCAAAAGATCTTTTTCGCGAGTGTTCTTTTGTATCGGTGTTTGAATTAATAAACTGCCTCTCGCAAATAGCGCGTGATTAAATGCCCATTACGATCTATAACTGCCTTTGTATTAGTGAAATCTTGCATCTGTTCAGTTCTCAGCTAATAATTGATTTCCCATTTGTCCATTCCAAGTTTGTTAACGATTTCATGCGAGGCACTGTTTTTTCCCTTCCTATTTCACTGTGGCCGGCACCCTCGCTTCGCGTAACGCTCTTAACAATTTTCAAGACGCAAAACGTTTTCACTTCTCGGCCGAAAGCGGGATATCTCTTGCCTTTCGCAAACACCTTCAGCTACGAGATGAGCTTATTAAAGGCCAATATGTAGCTTGTATCATTATTTATCTAGACCAACATCTCGGTAAATATTAAATTTGTCATCTTTCGATAGTTCAGCGCGTGTCACGTGACCCCTGACAACCCCTCGATTGTTCAGTGTTTAGACTTGGAACAGGTGAATTGCGGTCCCATATGGCGTTCGCGGCAAAATTCCCAGCATTGTAAAAGATTCAACCAATGCGCGGAATTGATTATCAAGCCCTTTTTAAAACTCGTCATTTCGCAGTTTCCAACTACGGCGCACGCAGCTTCAACAAGACACTTGAAATCCGCTCACAGGAAAAAAATCTCAAGACGCAATTTCTTAACTCGGAGCATTGCTGGTAAGGTTCCTATTTGCTTCTGTCTGAATACGCTTGATCACAAAACGACTAATTTGCTAATCTGCTGACACGCTAAAGGTACGTAATTAACCGTAAAACTTCGTGAAGTTTGATCTTTCGGGGGCAGAGTATTTCAAACCAAACGAAACTGCTTACGAGCGGGCGAAATTACATATGAAGTGAAACAACTATAGATTAAGTTCACGCGTTGTATTTTACTCGCGCGGCGAGATTTTCCTAATTTTTGTGTACCCCGCTGCCAGGCAAAATGCCGTAAACTGATTTGTACGGAAAAGGGAAGCTGGGATTTTTTGTGCGATTTAACTGATGGCGGTGTAATATTGTCCCGGTTTATTTTTTCGTTTGTTTTCTTAAAATCCCGCTGGGAAGTAAGTTTGGTCCCTCTTGAAATCATCTGACATTAAGAGAAAAGTTCTCTCTCGTTAACAAATAATTTCGGCTAGAGCTCTTGAGTCTTTCTCAAGGGCCAGTTGTTGTTTTGAATCGACTTGCAATGTTTCAATACTATGTAAGGAAATGTCTCAATGAGCTTTATTCGTAGGCTTTTCTCCTTCTTAAAAATCGCTTTTTGGCTTTAATTTGACAGAAGTGCGATGTTTTTCTCCACTCTTTTGCTAATTTTACATCAAATACTGGATAGAACTTTGTTTGAAAATGTCGGTCTCTGGGCAAAACTAAGGCTTTGGAAAGCCGAAAGGGAGAAGTTGTAAGATGAAAGTTATCACATCTTTTCTTCACATATTAGTGGACAATTTCATTTTTACTCGTTAATTTTTCAAGCAAGTTTGAAATTATTCTTATATCTGTACCCCGTTTTACCAGGAGAATCAATTTTGAGGGTTAATTTAGATATGTTAATTATAACAAGCTCGATTTGCAAGCAGAACTGCTTGTGTTTGTAGCAAGGCATGAAATAATTTCCTCGTTTTCTTTTTGTTTTCACTTAAAAACGGAAAAAAGGGGATAGATTAAAACTGCTTGATGCATAAGAAAAAGCCAAGATGATCTTTTCAAATGCCGGAACTGTTAAATGACAAGATTACGCGCGGAATTATGACTTCGGGTAAACAACTAACTTAAAGTTGATATGATTTGGAAATGTTGAAATTCCGTGCAGATAGTTCCTGCCCAAAATGCGCAGCTGGCTCTCCGAGATGAAAAAGAAGCAAAGATTGGAGTTTCTTCGAATTGGCGGGTCAGCTTTAACCATTAAAACACATTCATTTCAATATGATGTGATATTAATGACCTGTGTTTCTTTTCTTTTCGTTTTTACGGGCCATTTTGCATTCTGAATACTTCTTAATGGACGGCGATTTTAATGGACCGGCTACCCTCTGTTCACATGTAATTCACATCAAAAGGTGCAAAGCGCGGGTTTTACAAGAAATAATTTTCCCCAAACAAAAAACTCCAGGTTAATTGTACAAAAACTGATTGAATATTCTTTGAATTGTGTTTGTTTTTGCTTTCGGAAAAATGTTGCAGAAAATATATATAACGTTTTTTACCCGGACCTGTTTAGTAAAGAGCCAAATTGACAAACTGCCGTCACTGAATTTTAGATATTTTAACTGGGCCTGTAAACTGGGAAAAAATGATTTGAGATACGAAAAATGCTGTGTTAAATCCTTTGAAGATGAGACTTTTGATAACATATTAATTATTTTTTTCTATACTTAAAAGCTAAAAAATATTAGGTCACCTCCCAGAGAATGGCTAACTTTTCATTATCACCTTTTAAAACGAATGCCGAATGCCTTTTATTGCACTCTGCATTCAATATGTTCTCTCTTTATTTCTTGTTTAAAGGAACAGCTATAAGGGATAAGTGAGAATTGAGGAGCGCGTGAAACGGAATGAGTTTTGTACCATTAAAAAAAGAAGAAGCCGAAGAGAGCAGATTTGAAATTCGTAAGTATATTCAGTCTACTCAATTACAAATACAACTTCAAATGTTAAACAAATATGTTCTTCGTTTGGGCTACTAAGTGTGATTTTACACAACTAAGTAACAAATTAAAACAACATTTGTTGTTCGTTTTATATATGACCTAGCTTTTAAAAGTCAGTACTTAAAAGTCAGTACTTTTTCTTGCTTTCTTTCTGATCGACGATTGAAATCTTTTCTTGTTAAAGTCAACCTAAGTCATTTTACATGATTGTATGTCTTGAATTACTTCACTGCGGATGAAATCCCATAGTTTGACCGTTTAATGAAAGCTATATTGCTTACTTTCCTTCGATTATGTAAATATTGCGCTGTACAAGGTGGTTCTGAATTGTGAGTCTAAAGTGTGACCATTCAAATGAAAGCTATTGAGCAGTACTTTCCTGTGGTACTGTTTATTATGCTGTACAAGGTGGTTCTAACTTTTGAGTCTGTGGATGAAATCCTAAAGTGTGACCATTCAAATGAAAGCTATTGATCAGCACTTTCCTGTGGTACTGTTTATTATGCTGTACAAGGTGGTTCTAACTTTTGAGTCTATGAATGAAACTCTAAAGTGCGACCATTCCAATAAAAGCTATTGAGCAGTACTTTCCTGTGGTGCTGTTTATCGTGCTGTAAAAGGTGGTTTTGAATTATAGGTCTGTCTGGATGAAATCCTAAAGTGTTACCATGAGTAGAAACTTTTAAGCAGTTTATAGTTCGTTCCCTCAGTTCTTGTGGTGCTTCTGTATCAGTTTTCGTTTTCACTACTTACCGCACTCACATTTAATAAATGCTATATACTTTGAACGCGACTAAATTTTGTTTTCAATCGGCAAAACATTGAAGAAGTTTCTCTCTTTTTACAATGAATCCAAAAGACTTCGTTGCTTTTATAGATCGATTTTTCTTTGCTTGTCGATTTAACTTCTTTCTTCTTGTTATAGATACAGTGCGCAACGAAGACGGAGAAATCTTACAAAAATTTAATCACGCATTAGCATCCATCGTGACAACAGACGGGTAAGTCATCAAACTTTGAAGTAAAAATGAATAAAATCTCTGGGACGAATACATTAGAGTTACGGTTCAATGCAATCGATTCAAACTTTCCAAGAGCGCAAGAGAGTCGACGAGAATGAATGATAGTTGACCGGTGAAACTAGAAAGAGTTTGAAATTTCATCGATTCTAACATGTGTGTCCTAGGAACAGATCCAAACTCTTTGAATTGAGACCAGTTTAGAGTTGACAAGAGGCACACGAGGGCATGCCAGCAGGCAGCTAAACGAGAGCCGGTGTAAATACATCATTCTTCTCGTTTGACAGTACATTATGTTATATTTACGCAATATCTTTGGATCTTTTTTTAGCTGAATATTGACGTAGACGAAAGCTTTCTAAAATGAAATTTTATTCTGAGAAATTGTAAACTGAAATTCTAAGGGAGTGGCTAGCAAAGAAAACTCTTTAGTCTTTCTTCATGTTCAATCCGAATAAATATTTTGAATGTTTGTGGCCCGGGTTCGATCCTCGGACCCGCCGTCATATCTGGGTTGAGTTTGTTGTTGGTTCTCTCCTTGCTCCGAGAGGTTTTTTTCCGGGTATTCCGGTTTTCCCCTCTCCTCAAAAACCAACATTCTAAATTCCAATTCGATCTGGAACGCACGTACACGTTGTAACGAGCTCCTGAGCTCTTAGATGTTACGTGGGTAAATAAATTTCGTTTCGTTTCGTTTATGTTAATTTTGTGATCCTAAATTGTAACCATTTGAAAAAGCTACTGAGCAGTGGTTTCCAACCACAACAACAACAACAATTTTATTCTAGCCCAAAGCCTACAAAATAAATGATAATTTTGAATGAAAAAATAGTGGTTCTACTGGCTTCCCAGGGATACTGTTTATTGCTCTGTGCTAGACGGTTCAAGAGTTTTGTGGATGAAATCGTCACTATTCAATTGAAAGCTAGTGAGCAGTACTTTACTTTAGCACTGAGGAAAATCCTAAAGCGTATTAACTTGTGAAAATTTAATAATATTTCACGAATTTGTCTACGAGTAAAAAAACGTTACGGATATATATTGCTCAATTAACAAGCCTGCTTCGCCCGGCAAGGAAATAACAAAACGTGCTTCTATTCCGGTGGGTGGGTTAGTTCATGAATAATTATTTCAAATATCGTGACAAAAAAAAGTTGTGTAAACATGGTTGGAATAGGAGGCATAATATCAAATCCTTTTAACTGTCAATTTCATAAAATGTGGGAGTGCAATATATTTGAATCGCGATTAGAATTTTGCTGGCTTTTAATTTTCGCGGATGCAACTAAATTTATTTATTAATTATGTTGGATTCATAAATTATGCGACCATATTTAATGTATGCAATACTTAATTTCATTTATTTCTTTTATAAAATAAAAAGGGTTATAATAAACCTTACGTCACGCGCGTGCTTTATCGAGTTATAATGAACTCGGTTTAACCAATCATAGCGCGCGCATTTCCTTGAGTATTTTATAAACTTGTATAATACGTGTTTAGAATTTTCCTGGCTTTAATTTTAGTGGGTGCACTGCAATTAATTATTGGGTTCGCTTTATAATTTATACGCCCATACAAAAATTGATTTTAAGAAAGATGAAATGACTAATTTCAGAAAATTTGATTTCAGATTTCCAGCACAGATGGGAGGGGTCAGTGGAAATTTATGTCACGTTCCTCACAAGAAGCTCAAGCTGTCGTAAGTTTTGTTTTCATTTCCATTTTTTAGTTCCCTCGTTGATGGCTCACTTTACTGTACGGCCATGTTGTCGCCCGCAATCTGCTCGACAATGCGGTATCATCAATGAAAAGAGAAATTGCTAATTCATCAGTAAGGGTCAACAGTTAATCCAGACCTGCCGCTATTAAAAAGCTCCTTCCGTCCTTGTTTGTTTCTCAGTATATTATATTTTTTTTTATTTGGATTTTTCTCGAATAGACCTTTTCACGGAGTTCAAATTTTGGTTTTTGACCCGATAGCAAAAATCCATTAACACCGAAATTAACCGTCGCTATAACTAGCAGTAATCTTAGATTATGGAGACGCGTTCGATTGAATTTCCGGCGTAAATGAGCCCCTGAAAAAAGCAACAGGGCGGCCATTTGGAAGACCGGACACCAAAAAATCTCAAATTTTTCTGCATGTAAGGCACAGGACAACCAACACGAAATTAGGATTGCGTTCTTCGAACGCGATTAAACAGTTGTAAAATTTTCAGACTTTTAGCTTTGGCTTTTGACTTTTTGGTATGGTTGCTCTTGGGAATGATAGGTTCATACTAAAACGGTTTTCACTTGGGTGTCGTGAAACCAAAACCAAACTAATTACTCTGTCCAATCACAACAGATTCAGGCAATCGAATAAACCAATCAGATCTTGAATGAATGCATGTAGCCGGCGCTAAGCGCGGGAAAACGCGTGCGAGCAAGGCACGATTTGTTTTGTTTTTGCAGTCTGATTGGTTGAGAAAGTGGCGCGAGATTTTGTAGCCAATCACAAAGCGAAGCACTGAATGCAACACCAAAGCGATCACGAATTTACTTTCGACACTCAATTGAAAACCAAGTCCAAGGGCTAAATCTGTTCTTGTTCTGTTTTTATAGGTCCACTCTCTGGTATCCAGAGGCGCCGATACACTATGCAATGCCTGGGGGGTACGCATATCACTATGTCTTAGGTCCTGATCGAGTCGTCCATGATCGACAGAGAATATTTTCAGCCCCTGAAGCTGAAGCCGGGATTTTACAGGTAAATATATTTAAGCTGGAAGCTTTGACAAGGCTGGGCTTCATGCTTGGCCAAGAAAGCGGTGTACCTTAAAGAGACACTATTCCGCCGAAATAACAAAATTTCTCTTAGCTTATTTCCACGTTATATCGCCAAATGCCAGCAAATATACAACTTAGTTGCATAAAAAGACTCTATAGAGCAAAACAAAAGCAGTAGTTTGGAGATAAAGTGCAGGATTGCAAGGATTGAAGTGGATTACAGTTAATCAAATTTGATTTATTGACAGGCGGTCAAGAAATCAAACTTGCCATTCTTGTAAAATTTTTACTTCCGGTACAAATCCTCTATTGGCTTATTGTTCAGTGTCTTTTGAAACTTTTGTTTTACGTCATTTGGTGATCACACCATCCGCAACACCAAGAAACTACCCAAAAACCTTACGAAGGGCTTATAACCGGGAGTTTACTGCATAAAAACTTGTATATGCAATAAATCATTCATATGAACAGCTAGTATAAAAATTACAGAAAAAGAAGACTTTTGAAGTTAAACTCGGGCAGTTGCAAATAGAACCTGAAAAAAAAAAACGTTTGCTGCCGGTTTCTAGTTATAATTGACAAATGTAGACCGAAAATATGAGAGAACTTGAAAAAAGTGAGGTTAACCTTTTTCTAGTTGCAATTCATTCAGAGCAGTCCGTCTATAGACCGAATGCAAATATGGCCGTCCAACAATTTTTTGTTTGGACAGGTTCTCAAGAAAAGAAAAGCAATTGAATGATGATAAAGATCAGGTCAAAATAAGTCATTGTGTGCATTTTCAAGGCCATATTCTTATTTTAGGAGAAGTTATAGGCAACCAAATTTGGGGAAAAACATGAAAGCGAGGCTAGTCAGGATAGAATGTCTTTTCTCATACAAATGCTTACAATTTCAGTGAGCCATAACTTTGCAACCGTTAAACCAAAAACAATCAAACTTTGCAAGATAATGCACTTAGCAGTACTTGTTAACGTGATATCGATTTCTCTGAAAACGTGGCCAAACAAAAAATTGCCTGGCAGCCATATTTGCATTCGGTGTATGAATAGACACTCATTGCCAGTTTTGGTACACTAGCGGTTTCTGCTAAATACCAGAACATTTCTTTATGTTTTGAAATGACACCAAATCTCCGTGGACACTGCCGCTTTAACATAACTTGTATCTTTGCTTCTTTTTCTCTCCTGAAAGGCGATGAAGGAATATGACGAATTTGAAGAATGGATTGATGGATCCACGAAGCTTCGCTACTCGCCCTACAGCCGGGAGGCTCAGGCGCATATATCAGGATGGGCCATGAAATACACGAACAACCATAACAAATTTGTGCTGAAGAAGACCTGTGTTGGGGTGTTGCTCTGTAGTAAGGACTGCACCCTGCCTAATGGACTCAAGATTGTTGTTAGACCGGCTATTTCTGATAAAGGTAAGCATCTTTGAATTATAGCTTTTTAGAACCCTTTTACTCCCAGAGTCAATAATGGAGACATGTGGTGCAGTTCTAACTTTTGAGTCTGTTCACGAAATCCTATGGTGTGACCACTCAAATGAAACCTCTTCAGCAGTACTTTTGCATGGTACCATTTCTTCTAACTTTTAAGTCTATTGACGAAATCCTATGGTGTGACCATTCATATGAAACCTCTTTGGCAGTACTTTTGCATGGTACCATTTGTTTTTCAGTATTTTACAAAATGAAATTTGGGATTTTTTTGCGTTTTATCGGCGAGTGTGTTGTTTTTAGAGCTATTTTGATAGTGCCTTTTTGCGAGTTTTCCTTTCTATGTTTCCTGGTGGAATGATTACAAAACCAACAATCAACACAAAACAGTTAACGTTTTGACACAAAAGCATGCACTTTAAACATATATCTTGTTAATTTGGCATTTGCGTTCCCGCTGGTGTATACCATTTGGTGTCGTCATGAATGAGAGTCCAAAATTCGACTGAGTAATATGCGGTATCGTGTGCATTCTTTCACAAACGCTTAATGAACAACTTCCCATATCAGTCACCCAAAGATCAAACACATCATTTATCTTATGTTACCATATGTTCCATTCTTTACAGTTCGAGAAAGACAAATGGGTCAAAATTGTCCCAACGCCACATGTACAGGAACACTGGTCCACAGAAAGTGTACAGGTAATCGAGTGTCATAAATTCCCCAAAACAAAGTAATTACTCTTGGGCACTATTAGAGCAGTTTTCAATTGAGTGTCGTAAAACCAAAACCAAAGTAATTACTCTGACCAATCACAGCAGTCGTAAGCAATCCAATGAACCAATCAGAGCTCGAGGCAATCACATGTCGGCGGCGCCAAGCGCGGGAAAACGCGTGCGAGCAAGTCGGTATATACTTCATGGTGGTTTTAATTTATGCACGTCAAAGAATCCGGCACTTACTTAGGGCTAAAAACTCATTTTAAAATGGTTAGCTTTTATTTACTGTTATGGATATCACTACCCATAACAGTAAATAAAAGCTAACCATTTTAAAATGAGATTTTAGGATCCCTATATGATAGGATCCCTATATGGTGTGTTACAATGAAGTATATACCAGCAAGTCACGATTGGCAAGTCACAAAGCGTAGCAATGCAGAAACATAACAATTGTGTAATTACTTTCGACACTCAATTGAAAACTGCTCTATATTCCACTTTTATTTTATTTTATTTTATTTGCTTCTGCTTCTGCTTCTGTTTTTCTGCAGTAAAGATCAGTTTGCCGTTTTTTACTTCACTTCACGTATTAATACTGATCTAGGTCTGGAAACCAGATCCGGCCATTTTCAACGGTTTGTTGCAGTGATCGCGCATTCTATGTTACTAATTACTCTGGCCAATCACAACAGACGCAGACGATCCAATGAACCAATCAAAACTCCAAGCAATTCAAATACATGTCGCCGGCGCCAAGCACGGGAAAACGCGTGCGAGCAAGTCACGATTGGTTTTGGTTTTACTTCTGATTGGTCGAGAAAGTGGCGCGAGATTTTTTAGCCAATCACAAAGCGTAGCAATGCAAAATCAAAGCAATTAAGTAATGCTCCACATAAGAACTACCGTAAACTTCATTGTTCTGCGGCATTGGCTCTTTCTCACATAGAATATCTTTGGTTTCAAGAAGAGAGGCGGGGTGATGGTTCATAATTATATTTCGGTATAAAAAATAAGAAAAACCATTTGCGTCAAGTAAATTTTACAAAATGTTCGAGCTTAACCAATCAGAATAGCAGAAGACAATAGCTAATAATTTTGCTTCTTTGTTAAAGCTCCCCAAATACAATATCTTTTAAAACTTGCATGTGGTGCGATTGGGTCTCAAATTACTTGAACCCTTCAAAAAAATTGACAAAATGCACTTTGAACCTTGACTTTTTAGCGGTTTTTGAGTCTAGGCCAATGAGATCACTAGTTGTAACAATGAAAAAAGTTGACATTCCATCGTGCATTGCCGTTCAGCACTTTCCTTCTTATGCGGATCATTACTTAACAATTACGACACAGGAAATACATGCATGAATGTCACTTATGGATATAGGATTATTAATGCTTCCCTCTATATTGCTATAAGAAATGAAAGGTTATTCAATGAATTATGGCTTCTGTGTGCATTCCATTCAATAGAGTTTATGGATAAAACAAAGGGTTGTGTCATGATTTCGAGACGAAATTCTCAACTCTTTTACTTGGGTCTAAATTAATTTAAAAAACTCCTTTCTTTGACCATAATTCAAGTTGTTATTTGGGAGCCCCTCTTCTCCCTTAGGATATATCGCAGTGACGGGTGGGCCCCTCAACTCTTATTTTGCATCTTCCCTTACAATAAATTCTGGATCCGACACTGTACCAAGTATCCATTTTGACTGGCATGTGTTGTTAACACAAAATTCTTGCTTATTTTAGGCAACAATGGGTACCCTGTGACTCATTTCTGGGTTCATCAGGAGGATGGCATTTATTTTGAATCCAAAGGAACGCACGATCACTTCAGACCTCAAGCGAGAAGAGCAACGCCTGAAAGAAGCTCAAATAACAAGCAGAACAATGCCGCCAAACAGAATAACGAACAGGAGGAAAATACAGAGGAAAAGCCAGAAAAACGAGAGGTAAAATCACGTGGCTGCACAGTGGAATCACGTGTTCTGCCACGAGGCAACCACTTGCAGTTACCACGGAGCAATCACGAAAGCTGCCTTGAGCTGTCAAGTGAACTATAACGAGGCAGCCGCTTGCGCTGCCACGAAGCTAGCGTAATCACGAGCGCTGCCTTGAGACAATCACGTGCACTATCATGAAACAGTCACATGCAGCCAACAAGAAAATCACGTGCATTTTCACTAAAAAGCTCAAAACGTTCATTTCACGTTCTTTCCGATAAAAATAAAGTAATTAAACACGTTCTCTTCTTTTTTATTTTACATAAGTCGATGATAAGAATTAAATAGCAAATTAGCTAAAACACCCTTCTTTGCGGTACGTGACCAAAATTGAGCTAATAACAGCGTATTTCAACTTTTATTTCTTTATAGAGTTCTACATCGTCTGATGGAAAGAAATGCAAGTCTAGAAAACGGTCGCACGCCGAACACGATCATTTACTGGGGAAAGATGTGAGTTTTGCCCATTTACCATCGTCGCTTTCTGTCGGCTTATTAAGAGGTTATTCATTGGACGAAGAAGATCAGTACATTTGTTTAACGTTACCAGAGTCAGAGACTCTCTTCCACAGAGCTTTGTCGCATGATCAAAATAACATTACATACGGGAAACTTTACTTACTTTGCCAAACTTTCAACGACGTCGTTCCCGGATTTAGCTTGCTAGAGACCCGTATGATATCTCGTAACGTCATGGGATGGCCTGTTGTTATGGCAACGCTGTACAGACAAGGGTCAAAGGAAGGACAAATTCATCACATGAAAACGTTGGCCCGTCTGTGTTCAACACCTGAGGAAGACTTTTTTTCGCCTAAGGTAAAAGAAAATGATGAATTTTTCTTTCCCATGCAGTTTTAGCCATCACACTTTAGATATCTCTCGAAGATTCAAAATGTCGAAACCACTTTGTACAAAATAAACAGTACCACAGAAAAGGACTGTTTGTCAGCTTAAGAACTGGTTGCATTTTAGGATTTCATCCACAGACTCAAAAGTTAGAATCACCTTGTACAGCATAATAAACAGTACCACAGGAAAGTACTGCGCAATAGCTTTCAATTGAATGGTCACACTTTAGGATTTCATCCACAGACTCAAAAGTTAGAATCACCTTGTACAGCATAATAAACATTATCACAGGAAAGTACAGTTCGTTAGCTTTATAACTGGCTGCTCTGTAGGATTTCATTCACAGATTCAAAAGTCAGAATGTTCGTTATAGCAGCACAATATAGTTAGTTATACATAAAGGGGCTCTGTCACCATTTTTAGTGTTATATTAAAAAGCCAAAATACATCTTTATATCAGTGAGAACCCCAAAATAATGGTCCAGTTTTGTTTAAAATTGTTCTACTAGTGCTCTAAGAGTAAAAATAAGTGACTTGGACTGCAGATGGCCAGGATGGAAATGGATTGCATCTTGAAAAAAATTGAGCTAATATTTTCAAGTTTACCGCTTCTGTCTCGCTAAAACTCTGATTATGGTTCATTTTCTCTTAGAAATTTCGCTTAATATATTCCTCTTATTGTTCTTTTGGCATTTTGTGTACAACAAAGGTACTTAGTTTTAATTTGGAGCAGTTTTGATCCAAAAACCTCAAAATCACCATGACATAGCTCCTTTAACAATGGTTTTCAGTTGAGTGTGGAAAGTAATCTCGCAATTGCTTTGGTTTTGCGTTATTATGCTTTGTGATTGGCTAAAAAATCTCGCGCCACTTTCTCAACCAATCAGAAACAAAACCGAAACCAATTGTAACTCGATAATTTGCGTTTTCCCGCGCTTAATACCTGTTACATCCTCTTTAATCCTCTACCTTTCCTCACTCGCAGTGGCAGATGGTTATTCACGACTTCCCCGCTGACCAGTCCCAAATTGTGACCGAGGCGATAGTGAACATGATCATCAATTCCCAAGTACAGACGCTACTCAAAGTATTCCAGTACAAAAGTGTAAGCTCCCTGTACAAGATGCTCAGGGAAAAAATTACCAGCAGTCTTCAGAGTTATGACACGCACTTTGAGTTGTGCAAGCGAGAAATCGTTTCTAGGCTCCAGGACCCTGTACTCACGATGAAGTTCCGAGACATGACGCAAAGACTCATGGGAAGCAAGTGCACCACGCAGGAATATGTGAGCACGGACTGCTTGTTGTCTGGTGAGCAAAATGTACCTTATGTAGTTCAAAACAAAATGACCCTGAAAAAAATTTGAGAATCCCGCAAGCGGAAATGTAAAGGAATCTTCCAATAGATTTTCAGTTAAAAATATGTCCGTGATGCGTACATGTGTCTACCCGTCACCAAATAAATTGTTCCTAAATTAATATTTCACGGGGGGCGTGTTCAAACGTACTTGATTGATAATTGACATTAGTGAGGTAGCCCTTACATCACTAATTCGAAAATTCACCATGTGTTCACTCTTGCCATCCACGGTGTACCTCATGTAGTACGATGCGTAGTGTAAAACTATCAGAAACCTTACGACCAACCTCTATCATCTGTCCTGCTCTTAAAATGCTTATCTAACTTATTTCTTTCTGTTTCATGACAGGGGGTATATTTGGTTCGGTCATTCGAGAATTCTGGAACTTTTGGGGAAGCAACATTGTTGCTCCAAAAGTGTTTTCTGTGGCTGGTGAGCTGGTAGGAAGCAGAGAAAAGTCTGAACAATGGCAAAGAAGACAAACAGGTGAGGTTAAGGATGATTATAACGTAACACTTTGTTCGTGAATTAGTTCACTGCGTTTGCTAAAGGTGCTCCACAGAGATATCCTTGTTATTATTTTAAAACGCTTTTGCGGTGATTGATCTGGTCACAGGACAACCAGGATTACAAATAAACCTGGGCTTCCTGTGGTCAAAAGATGGATTTTCAACATCCATAAGAAAATTTCACATGCTCTGTTGAAAAGGGAAGTACTTATTGGAAGGCAAATGAGAGCTTGGAAAATAATCCGTCGTGAAGTTGAATTTTAAACGTAAAACTTCTAATCATTTTCAATTCGCTTTAATAACCTAAGTATTCATTTTGTTTCTCCTTCAGGCCTAGACTTTTCCAGTGATCCTAAGAAAGTAACCTTACAGCGCATGAGCGAGGTAGTGGTCACATGGTGTCACTATCAGTCAGACCATTGGCCGAAATCAGGTTAGTGACGTCATTCCCACTGTTTTTTTTTGTCATTAAATGCCTCTAAATTCAATACTATTCAATTCTCAAGCACATGCAAGTTAAAGACAGGCTAAAACTACGCTACGCTATCGGTGAAAAAAATGGTAACGTGGTGGTCCACTGTTTGATTTATAAACCAATCACAACCCACAATTCCTTCATTCGCTCTGACGAAAGGCCAGCGCTCGAAATATCAGCTTTTGAATCTCTTCACTGTGGTCAATTTGTAATAGTACCTGGACCGAGTGGAGTACAATTCAGGGAGTAATCGGGAGAGTAATTTCAAATCGGCCGAGCACGTAGCGCGAGGTCGATTTGAAATTACGAGCAAGATTACCCCTGAATTGTACGACACGAAGTTCAATTACTAATTAATCGCATCAATAACAGAATTCGAGATTAAAAAGTCTATGTCGACTCTTTTGTACTAAAAACGTCTAGGATAAATTATTTTCTATCAGTTTGAAAGTAGAAGGAAAACAGCAAAAAAGAACCCATTCGAGTGCAACTGATTGATGCGCGCGCAATGTAGGTGTCCAATTACAGCTATCCAATTACAAAAAGTTGTAATTGGATAGCTTATAGAGCTAGCGCTTTTCAATTGAGTGTCGAAAGTAATTTCGCGATTGCTTTGGTTTTGCATTGCTACGCTTTGTGATTGGCTAAAAAATCTCGCGCCACTTTCTCAACCAATCAGAAGTAAAACCAAAACCAATCGTGACTTACTCGCTCGCGTTTTCCCGCGCTTGGCGCCGGCTACATGTATTTGCTTCAAGTTCTGATTGGTTCATCGGATTGTCTGCGAGTTCTGTGATTGGTCAGAGTAATTACTTTGGTTTTGGTTTTACGACACTCAATTGAAAACTGCTCTAAAACCAAATTTTCGTGTTTGACTTCGCCACCAACGCAGCACCACAGTTTCTATAGCAACTAATCCCTTTACTTATTACATAAACTATACGAGTATTTCCTGGAGTGGGAAACATCAAGTTAATAGTTAATGTAATAACGAAAGTAAGAAATTTCCAAATTTAAAAAAAGGTTGATCGACAAAAATATGCGAATATAACCCGTAAGTAACTTAGCTGTTCATTTTTTTTTCTTCCAGTTGTGCAAGAAAGTATGGCGAACTTCTCACATCTAAGACCCGGAGAGAAGGGACTCCGTTTAAGTATTGAACGACCTGGGTCTGCATTTCACAGACCAGCGACTTATTCCAGTTTGCACATGCCCAGATTTCACTGGATGTGAGGCCACGAGAGTGATTCAAAGACGATGTAAATAGAGAATTTTTTAAACAAGTTTTACAGGTTGTATTTGGCAAGAAATTTTGCGTTGGTGCAATTGACAAGAATTACAAAAAAGCCGCTTTAATCTTTTCACCCCCAAAAGTGAAAAAGATGATAACTGGACAAAATTCTCAAATTTTGTGTTGTAAACTTTTGCAAAACAAACAACAACACAGGAGAGAACTACTAAACAGTACAACAGGAAAGTACTGCTTAGTAGCTTTCACTTGAAAGGTCATACTTTAGGATTTCATCCACAGACCCAAAAGTTAGAACCACCTTGTACAGCATAATAAATAGTACCACAATAGGGATGTACTGCTCAGTAGCTTTCATTTTTATGCCTCCACTTCAGGATGTCATTCACAGAATCAAAAGTTAGACCCACTTTGTATAGAATAATAAACAGCACCAGAGGAAAGTAGTGCGCGGTAAATTTTGAATGGTCACATTTTAGGATTTCATCCACCGGCGTAAAAGTTACAAACACCTTGTACAGCATAATACACAGCACTACGGAAACTTATTACTCACTAGCTCTTATTTGAACAGTTTTACTTTAGCTCGTGAAAGTTAGCACTACAGAAAATGAAATCCATGGAAAAAAATCCATGGACGTGAAAGTTAATAAACAGCACTGCAGAAATGAAAAATACATTAACTCTAAAAGGAGTGGTCACACTTCAGATTTCATCCAAAAATTTGAAAGTTAAAGTGACATTATACGAAAGGGTTTTCATTTTGGGCGTGAAAGGATTATGATAATACATGATAATGCACTAAAAAAGTATCCAGTCATAAAACAGTGACAGTGAGAAAGTCAGTTAGATATTCTCACTTTAATTTAAATTATGGCTTTTGAATTACGCACTGTAAGTGCAGAAAACTGTGTTCGGTTAAAAACCTTGCTATTTGAACAAACCTATTTATTATAAATGTAAGGATATTTCAGCTTTGATTTTCTATTATTGCATTTTATCAATTACTATACACCCCTTTCATAATGGCGGCTGATTTATTTATTCTTTTATATGTATGTTAATTAGCCTTTCTGGCCTCGCTGGCGTGTGCAAAATTCAAAAGAATTTTTACTCTAAACCGAGGCCAGTGAGGCTAATTAACATACATATAAAAGAATAAATAAATCGGCCACCATTATGAAAGTGGTGTATTGGTTCAGACACATGTTTTGGAACCATTTGACCTCGTATCCAGATCTTACTCGACTCGTGCTTGTACTGAAACACCGTGGGAGATCTGGGGACGAAATTAGGAACCATTCCCAAATAAGAGTATTCGGAATGGGCAGTTACCGTATTTTTTAATCAGTTCTCTGTTTTAACTATGATAAAGTTCAACAATTGTTTGGTTTTTATCATTTGCTCCCCTCCTTAGGTAACTTACACATGTACGTATTGGAGACCTATATTTGTCGTCTTGTCTGAAATTGCATAAATTAAGCGTACGCGCCATTTGGAACATTAACGTAAACCCTGTTGTACACTTCCTTTTTGTTAGTGTTTTTCCCATTGTTTGAACACGGAATTAGTATTCGTTGATAAGAAAAGGAAAAGAAAATTGAATTATATTCAAACTGTATTGAATTTTAAAGTAAATATGGATTTAATTTCATGACTCTCGTGGAATAGATCGTGCAGCAGTATAATTTACTCCCCATAACTGTAGCCGGTGTATGGCAGCCCCCTTCCCTCGAAGAG
This sequence comes from Cladopsammia gracilis, assembly GCA_022457155.1. NCBI lineage: Eukaryota > Metazoa > Cnidaria > Anthozoa > Scleractinia > Dendrophylliidae > Cladopsammia > Cladopsammia gracilis. The sequence continues at coordinate 57,187 of JAJGOT010000143.1, read as the reverse complement.
GAATATTGGCCGATACCCGACATCCGATTATATACCACGTGACGTGTTTTACCCAGAGATTGCGAGAAAATAAAGCGGTGGGCTATAAAAGCTGATAGCCTGGTAACACGGAAGCCAATCAGAACACTGAATTACTCATATTCAGGGCAACAACGACAATATCTTTTAAGGGAGGGGGGGGGGGGGGGAGTAAGTTATACACTGTTGTACGAGCCTTGTGTTCGTATTTGGTCTTTCCTTAAAATTTATATACACGGCCATAAAGCCATATTGAATATTAAGAAAAAAGTTTGTATTAAAATCGTTGTAAAGAGTCTAAATGTAATTTAGGAAGATAATGATGACTATTTAATAAATAAAATTTACAAAACATTTTTACGACTTGTTGGTGACTTCACGACACGCCGCCATTTTGAAAAGGTTAGGTAAGCGCTCGGTACGAGGCTGATTGATTTGTAAATCAAGCCTGCTGGGAAACATGGGTAATTTACAGCAATACACGTGACAGTGGACTTACGATCAACTAACGACACAGCTCCGCCTACCTTCTTAAAAACAAATTCAATATGGGTCATGAGTCCCGTTCAGCTGAAAATCAGACATTTTAACTCGTGATTACGCGAAGCGATGAACGAGTTATAACTGTAAGCATTTGGCGACAAAACTCACTCGATCGGTCAGTATGTGATAGGCTTACATGTAGATACAAAATTCCCGAAAATGGGCTAAAATTCTTTCCGGAATTTCTCCAAAAACTCTAAAATTCTTTCAAACTTTCTAAAATTCTCGAAAATTCTTCAAATTTCTCGTTTCTTACTGTGAGCTGGTAGAAGGCTCACTGGAATCAGCCATATTTGCTACCAACAGAGATGGAATCATGGAAAGCATAATTTGCGTAATGATTAGTTGCACTGTAGACACTACTGGGAGGGTTTAGCCTCAAGTTGGTGAGCGGTAACACAAAATAAACGCTTTCGTGACGTTATTGCTTTTTTAAAATTGTCAGTGTCACCTGGGAAGCTGATATTTCTCTAAAATCCTACCAAATTTTACTTTGTCTAAAATTCCCGAGATTTTCTTAAACTCTTTTCGGTGTCTAAAATTCTCAAACAAAAAAAAAAAAATGCGGAATTTTGTATCTAAGGCTGGTATGTGATAGTCACCTGCCTTATTCGTGGGGATGGTGTTTGAGGGAGGGGAGGGTGGGGAGTTGGACGCAGGGGGCGGGGGTCAGTGGAGTAAAAAGCCACGGAAGGAAGGTTCGAATGTTTAGTATTCACAAGTTGGCTCACCTGCCTTACCCAGGGGGATGGTGTTGGAGGGAGGGGAGGGAGGGGAGGGAGGGGAGGGTGGGGAGTTGGACGCAGGGGGTGGTGGTCAGTGGAGCTGAATGTTTCGTATTCACGAGTTGGCTCAAAGGAACCTTTGATTGCTGGACAAACTCATTACAGCTTAATGTCGTTTTATTTTAAACTCAAGTGAACGTCAAAAAATAGTTACGCGAGGTCCGTACACCATGACATCGAGCCAAATATTTTCCCGTCTGGCCATCCCACTCAGTCAATAAGTGCATATTATTATACGCATCAAAACGAGTGCAAATATTTAACTATTATAGCGCGAAAGCGCGCGTGATATCGCCTAATTCTTAGCCGAGGAGGCCGTTGGCCTAGTCGGCTAAAATTAGGCGATATCACGCAAGCTTGAGCTCTATAATAGTTTTATAATTCAACACATTGATAACAAAGTACAGTTTGAAGAAAAAATATCGAGGCCGGTCCGTCATTTTTGCATTCTCTTGTCAAAATGCGAAACTTATCTCCATCGTTGGATATACGTCATGTAGACATAGCGTATATCGATAACTTTTTTACCATATTTGGGCAGTGTATCAATGTGTTGAATTATAAGACACATTGTTACACTCCTCTGACCGCGTATAATAAACAATTTATTCAGCGAAAGGTTGTGTAGTACGGCTGGGCATTTTTACTCGTCAGTTTTTATTTTTTCTCGCCTAAAGGCTCAAAAAAATAAAAACTGACTCGTAAAAATACTCAGCCGTATTACACAACTTCCCGCTGAATAACCTCTGTTTCTTTTACAATTTACAGAGTGGTCAACTACCTAGTATAAAGTAAAAAACTTCAACAAGAAAACTGAATCGACATTTCTGTTTATTTAAAGCACTTTCTGTTGAAGAAAATACATATTTTTACACTCAAAGATTTTTTGTCGATCAAATAACAGAGAGCCCTTAACAGGTTATGCTTGTGGCTTTCTAACGACAACCGTGCTTGTTAAAACATGTTTCTTTGAATAAAATAGGTTTTATTTACACTTGGAAAACTCTTTGCACATTCTTGTTACTGATCAGAGGCAGACCTACATAATCTCTTATTTATAAACAAAACAGTTCAAAATCGAGTTAAAGTTCATGGCTTTCCATACTCAAAATTAGCGTAGTCGTTTACCATATCACAGAAGCCAATATAGTTGAAGTCGTGCTTGTAACCAAGGACAACGAGAAATTTCTTCTTAATCACCAGAAATTCCCGCGCGCTCACCAGGCTCCCCAGGTCAAGCTCGCTCAGGACGCGGTGGAACTGGAACTGAGAGACAGTGCCATTGTGCACACGGTCGTAATCCTCAAAAAGCGGGAAAATCTGAATGCGGCGAATACGCACGCGGTCTGCTAATCGGTGCATGACAATTTCAAGGACATTTTCCTCTTCGGTGGTGAGTTTGTGATCTGCGCCTTCGATGTTGGGGCGGAACTGAATGGGGACGACTAGGGGTGCTTTTTCAAGGTCTAAGGAGCAAAATGATGCAAGCTGTTAGTTGAAGTAATGAGCAATGAGTTACATGAATGAAATCCTGCAGTGTGACCATTCAAATGAAAGCTATTGAGCAGTACTTTCCTGTGGTACTGTTTCTTATGCTGTACAAGGTGGTTCTAACTTTTGAGTCTGTGGAAGAAATCCTACCGTGCGACCATTCAAATGATAGCTACTGAGCAGTACTTTCCTGTGGTACTGTTTATTATGCTGTACAAGGTGGTTCTAACTTTTGAGTCTGTGAATGAAATCCTACCGTGTGACCATTCAAATGAAAGCTACTGAGCAGTACTTTCCTGTGGTGCTGTTTATTATGCTGTACAAGGTGGTTCTAACTTTTGAGTCTGTGAATGAAATCCTACCGTGTGACCATTCAAATGAAAGCTATTGAGCAGTACTTTCCTGTGGTACTGTTTATTATGCTGTACAAGGTGGTTCTAACTTTTGAGTCTGTGAATGAAATCCTACCGTGTGACCATTCAAATGATAGCTACTGAGCAGTACTTTCCTGTGGTACTGTTTATTATGCTGTACAAGGTGGTTCTAACTTTTGAGTCTGTGGATGAAATCCTAAAGTGTGACCATTCAAATGAAAGCTATTGAGCAGTACTTTCCTGTGGTACTGTTTATTACGCTGTACAAGGTGGTTCTAACTTTTGAGTCTGTGCATGAGATCCTAAAGTGTAAATGTGGTACTGCTTATTATGCTGTAGAAGGCCGTTCTAACTTCTGACTCTGTGGATGAAATCCTAAAGTGTAACCATTCAAATGAAAGCTACTGAGCAGTACTTTCCTGTGGTGCTGTTTATTATGCTGTACAAGGTGGTTCTAACTTTTGAGTCTGTGAATGAAATCCTACCGTGTGACCATTCAAATGAAAGCTATTGAGCAGTACTTTCCTGTGGTACTGTTTATTATGCTGTACAAGGTGGTTCTAACTTTTGAGTCTGTGAATGAAATCCTACCGTGTGACCATTCAAATGATAGCTACTGAGCAGTACTTTCCTGTGGTACTGTTTATTATGCTGTACAAGGTGGTTCTAACTTTTGAGTCTGTGGATGAAATCCTAAAGTGTGACCATTCAAATGAAAGCTATTGAGCAGTACTTTCCTGTGGTACTGTTTATTACGCTGTACAAGGTGGTTCTAACTTTTGAGTCTGTGCATGAGATCCTAAAGTGTAAATGTGGTACTGCTTATTATGCTGTAGAAGGCCGTTCTAACTTCTGAGTCTGTGGATGAAATCCTAAAGTGTAACCATTCAAATGAAAGCTACTGAGCAGTACTTTCCTGTGGTGCTGTTTATTATGCTGTACAAGGTGGTTCTAACTTTTGAGTCTGTGAATGAAATCCTACCGTGTGACCATTCAAATGAAAGCTATTGAGCAGTACTTTCCTGTGGTACTGTTTATTATGCTGTACAAGGTGGTTCTAACTTTTGAGTCTGTGAATGAAATCCTACCGTGTGACCATTCAAATGAAAGCTACTGAGCAGTACTTTCCTGTAGTGCTGTTTATTATGCTGTACAAGGTGGTTCTAACTTTTGGCTCTGTGCATGAGATCCTACAGAGTGTAACCATTCAAATGAAAGCTATTGAGCAGTACTTTCCTGTGGTGCTGTTTATTATGCTGTACATGGTGGTTCTAACTTTTGAGTCTGTGCATGAGATCCTACAGTGTGATCATTCAAATGAAGGCTATTGATAGTTATTGAGCAGTATTCTTATGTGGGGTTATTTATTTTGCTGTGTAAGGTAGTTCTAACTGTTGAGTTTGTGGATAAACGAAAGCTTATTTCTTGTGCAAGGTGTGCCATCAGCGAAAGCGCCTACCATTTGTGTTTTGGAGACCTACTTCACTTCTCATTTCAATTACAAACCACATCTACCGGGGTACAAGGAATTTACGACATACAACAGACCACTTGGAGAAAGAATGGTAGCCCTGAGGCGAGAGTGACGGCGCATTGGATTGTGGGATTGAAAGGAAGCCAGCCCTACGGTGTGTTGTTCATTATTTCTCGGCAAATTCAAATGGCACTGTTCTCAAGTTCGTGATGGAAATTTTTGCACTTTTCTAAAAATAAACGTTCCATTATTAAATGCGCAGCCACTCGCCCCAGGTTGGTACTCTTGTTCCAAATGGTCTATGACAGAGAGCTCCTGTCTATGGTACTTAGTTAACTATTACGTACTGTTTAAGGTGAAAACAGACTCGATGTCCTCCACAAATGCTTTATAGTTCACATAGTCAGGGTAGCCAATCGCAGTGTACCTGAAAGAGAGAGAATCAACTTTGACTATAACTCTTTCAATCAATCTGCGGTAGAACTAAAACCACGTGTTTTCCCGCGCTTGGCGCTGGCTGTATGTATTTGCTTCGAGTTCTAATTGGTACATTTGATTCTCTGCGTCTGTTGTGATTGGCTCTCTTTGAAGCGGTCATCCTCGAGGAATAGCCAGCTGACCGCTTAGTATATGTAATCGTATGGGTCCGAGTAAAATTAAGGATTAATATCACGCGTGTTTTCAGGATTACGTCAATTAACAATACGCAGTATACAGCTTAACGAAAATCAATTTGAGAAATACTAAATATAAACTGTGGATAGTCAATTGATTCGTAAAAAATGTTACTTGGAGGTAAAAACAAGTAGTTGTATAATAAATGAATCTTGAATTAACGTCATCTTATTAGCATTTTGTAACTTGAAATCTCTATAACTAAAAAAAGCACACCTGAAAATCAACTGTTCGACCTCAACTTTTGTGAGTTTTAGTGAAGATAGATCCATCGCTCTGGGAAAGACCGTCTTTAATATTCTGCCGGTGCGAAGTTTGTCGTAATCCTTAAAAAACTCGGACAACCTCATGCGCTCTTTCATCACTCGACACTTAATCTTGTACATGATTTTATCGAAGTCGTCATCCCCCAAGTCGGGAAGATGTTTCTGGTTTGTCAGTTTCAGTTCTTCTAATCTTTGTAGATACTTCATTTCTTGTTTCCCGGATGGCTGAAAGACAGAAATGTCATGAAAAGTTGGTTTAGACCACTTCGAAAAATACCATAATACTCTTTAAAGTGCAGGTTTGGGTGGTGCTTGATGTAAGCCTGATTTTTCCAATTTCTTTTGTTTTCAGCACGAACTGCACGTGCTATGCTTCAACTTCTTGGCAATTTGCATACCGTGCACATTTGTATACGAACACAAAATGCTACGTCCTAGCGTTCCTACATGTACTCTGAATTCCATTGTGCCATTCTAACAAAGGATACTTGAATAATTACACCCCGGTGAGGCTGAGCGTACACATAAAGTGAAGTGGCCTGTTGCTTATTACCGGTATGATAAGAATCTGCGACTAACCCGAAGGGTTTGAGGTGGGTCGAACCTTTTAGGGGTCAAAATCTGTAGATTGGTACCGCTTAGGGTGCTAAAATCTAAAATTACCACCGTTAGAATGATCGCGGTACTGTTTAGGGCATTGAATCGAAAAATATGACTACATATAGTGGGGTTTGCCTCGTCGGGACCTCGTGTCCGTTCGCTTGCCCCTTCTCAAACTCTCCTTTTCGTTCTCTATGTGGTATTGTTTAGTTACGTCTTTTGTTATAATAATTGTATACATTCAGTGAGTTTGAATAAAGACTGTGATTAATTAACCGGAAGCTCATATCTTGTTTTAGAATTGGTACCTCTTAAGGTGAAAATTAGGCCCCGTCCACACGTATCCGTTTTCGTTTGAAAACGCAAAAGTTTTTTTCCGTTTTCGCTTCCCGTCCACACGTATCCGATAGAAACGGTCACCGAAAACGGAAACTTTTGAAAACGCTTTCCAAAGTGGAAACTTTTGAAAACGGTGTTTTCGCGTTCTCGTGTGGACACCTGAAAACGGAACTTTTCGAAAACGATGACGTCAAGAGGTCGAATTCAGTCCACTGCGCATGCGATAAAAGCGATGAAAAGCCACAAACAACTCGCAGGCTCGGCTAAAATCAGTGGCGCGCATGCTCTTTAGAGGCATTTGAAGCGTTTTCAGTGTTTTTGCGTATACGTGTGGACAGGCCAAAAACGATTCGAAAACGCTACGTATGGACGGAGAGATTTTGAAAAACGGAAAGAAACATTCGCGTTTTCAAATGAAAACGGATACGTGTGGACGGGGCCTTAATTTGAGCCACGAGATTCTGGTACCTTTCCGGTTCCTTCTTCAAACATTTTCGACGATCAGAGCCCCCCCCCCCCCTACCCCACCCCCCACCGGGCGTTAATCAAACAGACTGAACAAACAAGATGGTTCATCAAAGGCGCCTATAGCTCCAAAGCTGTTTTCAATCGAGTGTCGCAAGTAATATCGCTTTGTGATTGGCTAAAATATTTCGCGCCACTTCCTCAACCAATCAGAAGTAAACCAAAACCAATCGTAACTTGCACGCACGCGTTTTCCCGCGCTTGGCGCCGGCTGCATATATTCCTCTGATTGGTTCATTGGAAGGACTGCCTCTGTTGTCTACATCTACATCTACATAAATTTAAAGTCCTACAAAGGGGGATACCCATCACTGCAAGACGTTAAAAATAAACTAATGAATATAATATTTACGTAGTATTGAAAAATAAATAAATAAATAAATAAATAATAGGTAAATAAATAAATACATAGAGATAAAAATTTAGAAATTAAAATAAAATACTAATGATGTTAATATGGTAAATGTCACATGCTAGTTGAAAACTTCAATTAATCTAATCTAATCTAAACGCTTTCTGAGTAATTTCAAGAGTAATTACTTTGGTTTTGGTTTTACGACACTCAATTGAAAACCTCTCTATAATAATTAGAATTAACAGACATTTTTCCGGCACGGAACAGGGATGTGGGTATGAGTGTAGCGTATTAACAAAGGCATTTTGGATGCAATTTTTGTCAAACTTTTCGATGCATTTCAAATCGTGTTGCAAAGCTGACATTTTCCGCAGATGCCCTAAAGCAAGTTACAGACGTGTTGAAAATGAACTAGAAACGTTTAAGATGCGTTCTTGTCTCTCACCTGAAGATCGTCAAGGAACTGTATATAGTTGAAGCCAATATCGTCCGAGTACCGGGACTGCAAAATCTGACAAAGAAGAAAAGCACACAAATGATAAGCATACGAGCGCAAAACACCCCACCATTGAGGGGACGGGAGTAACTATGAAATGAGCACTTCACTAATGATACTCTGTTAGAAAAAGGTGATTTATTAAAGTGAACTTTGGTCAGTTGGTACAAGCGTTGCATCGGTATCGCAAGGTCACGTGTTTCCGCAATAACGGATCTAGGGGAGGGACTAAAGCTATTGAGCTACTGAGCAGTACTTTCCTGTGGTACTGTTTATTATGCTGTACAAGGTGGTTCTAACTTTGAGTCTGTGAATCAAATCCTACAGTGTAACCATTCAAATGAAAGCTACTGAGCAGTACTTTCCTGTGGTACTGTTTATTATGCTGTACAAGGCGGTTCTAACTTTGAGTCTGTGAATCAAATCCTACAGTGTAACCATTCAAATGAAAGCTACTGAGCAGTACTTTCCTGTGGTACTGTTTATTATGCTGTACAAGGTGGTTCTAACTTTGAGTCTGTGAATCAAATCCTACAGTGTAACCATTCAAATGAAAGCTACTGAACAGTACTTTCCTGTGTTACTGTTTATTATGCTGTACAAAGTGGTTCTAACTTTTGAGTCTGTAAATTAAATACTACAATGTAACCATTCAAATGAAAGCTACTGAGCAGTACTTTCCTGTGGTACTGTTTATTATGCTGTACAAAGTGGTTCTAACTTTTGATTCTGTAAATTAAATCCTACAGTATAACCATTCAAATGAAAGCTACCAAGCAGTACTTTTATGATACTGTTTAAACAGTTCTCTCATTACCCTAATCTCTTCAGGATCATCCGTCAGGTCTAGTGTGTGAAGACATTGACTGGCTTGGATCTTTGTTACATGACCATTGTTGTGCCTGTAGAAGTTGCAAAAAATCGTTGTTTTCTTGTTTGGTGCACAGTCATCTTACTTATCAAACTCTTAGCGGCGCAGTTGTCAAGTGAACTACAGAAACTGACCAATCACAAAAGAGACAGATAATCCAATGAACCAATCAGAACTTAAAGCTTATACATGTAGCTGCCGCCAAGCGCGGGAAAACGCGTGCGAGTCAGTCAAGATTGGTTTTGCATCTGATTAGTTGATAGAGCAGTTTTCATTGCTACGCTTTGTGATTGGCTAAAAAATCTCGCGCCACTTTCTCGACCAATCAGAAGTAAAACCAAAACCAATCGTGACATGCTCGCACGCGTTTTCCCGCGCTTGGCGCCGCCGACATGTAATTGCTTCGAGCTCTGTTTGGTTCATTGGATTGTTTACGACTGCTGTGATTGGTCAGAGTAATAACTTTGGTTTTGGTTTTACTACGATTATCAGTTGAGCACTTAAAAGACACGAGCGAAGTTTGGTGACAAAGTTTTGCCGTTAAAACTACGTTGTTGTCAAGGTCAACTTGCTACGTTTCCAACGGTATCTTGTCTGTCATTGGACGTCATCAGTAACAAAACGCGTTACCGTTGGAAACGTAGCAAGTTGCTCTTGACAACAACGTAGTTTTAACGGCAAAACTTTGTCACCAAATATCGCTCGTGCCTTGCTCAACTGATAATCGTAGTACCACACTCAATTGAAAACTGCTCTAAAGTGGTGCGAAATATGTTTAGCCAATCACAAAACGTGGTAATCGAAAATCAAAGCAATCGCGAAATTACATTCGACACTCACTTGAAAACCACTTTTACAAAGATTATTTATTTACCGCATAGGTCTGTCTACAGACCGATTTATTTTTAGCCTAGTGCTCCGGGCTCGCACGCGCGTGCTCGCTTCGCTCGCGCGCTCTGCTCAAAAGGAAATGTCTGTTAACAGGCTATTTACCGCATAGGTCTGTCGCTCAATGTTGAGCATTTTAGACCGCTCTAAATGAAAAAGAATATTAATATAATGGTAGCAAAGTGAAAAATACAAGCTGGAAATGGCGCTTATAAGCGAAAGGAAATAGAGGATATTACATGGCCGCGCGAAGATACAAAATTTCTCTTCGAGTGTTGAAAAATATTTCACGAATGAGCGCAGTGAACGAGTGAAATATTTTTCAACACGTATCTTCAAGCGGCCATGTAATGTTCTGTTTATTATATAAACACCAATGAAATCAAACCATTTCACTTTAATATTTTTTTGAAGTCCTAAAGTAGAACAACGTGTCAACGGTGATCTTTTCACGTGTGAAGATAACATGTTATTCTCACGTGTGAAGATATGATGTTTACGCGCGAAAGCTCACCTGGTTATTTTTTGTATATATTCATCTTTTACAATAATTTATTAATGTAATTAGTTTAATGATATATTAATTACGCAGGGCCCCAATGGATATCAGTCTAGAGCTGAATGGGTTACCCTGCATAAATAAAGTTTACTACTACCTGGTATTTCATTGGTGTTTATATAATAATAAATGTTAATAAATGTTTGAATGCGTGCTTCATAAACCAGAGCAAGAGGACTAGCTTGATATCATGCTTTTATCAACTCACTTAAATCATTTAAAAACATGTTGTCTTATCTGATCTCTTGCTTAAATTATCATCGACTCACTTATCAAAATCTTGGAAGCAAGGCTTGGATAGAATTCTTTGTTCAATCAGCTTTCTGCGCATGCGCTGTGTGATTCGCTCCAGGAACTCCTCGTCCTTCTGGGATAGCCGGACCGAGCTCGCCCCAGGCCTGCTCATTTCGAAGGTCTCCATGGCGGGAACTTGGTAGGTTGGAGCCTTCTCAAGACCACGCCGTGTGAACACTGAAGAGAAAAATATGATAGTGTGAATACTACCTATATCGTGTGGTTTCCTTTTCTCGCCAGATTTCATTCACGGCAAGACTTCTGTTTGCATTCCGAGTAGAATGGCTTAGATTTGAGTTCGACTTTTAAATTTAAAGCCAGTCACATGTCATCCCCAGAGCTGTCCATCCTTCCTGTTGCCTGACCAGAAGATACGAAGACTCTGAGTATAAAATTGGGCTGATAGAGCAGTTTTCAATTGAGTGTCGAAAGTTATTACACAATTTCTTTGGTTTTGCATTGCTACGCTTGTGATTAGCTCAAAAATCTCGCGCCACTTTCTCGACCAATCAGAAGTAAAGCCAAAACCAATCGTGACTTGCTCGCACGCGTTTTCCTGCGCTTGGCGCCGCCGACATGTAATTGCTTCGAGTTCTGATTGGTTCATTGGATTGTTTACGACTGCTGTGATTGGTCAGAGTAATTACTTTGGTTTTGGTTTTGGTTTTACGACACTTAATTGAAAACTGCTCTATATGGTCATCTAAAGCACACGAACTAGGTTTTAAAAGTCGTACTCGTGCTCAATCTCATATTCGTAGTACAATACAATACAATAATACAATACAATATCTTTTACTTAAACACGATAAAAATTAAAGTTGACGCTTGTGGGGTCGTGTTACAAAACTTAAATATTAAAAGGCTTATTTACATATACTAAAAATACTTAATAATATACAGGCATAATAAATACATAATAACTCGGTTTCCTAATGTCATGGAAAACGAAAAGGCCCGCCAAAGTGAAGACAAAAAAGGGAATCGTGTTCACGATTAGTGTGGACGGATGAAATCCACATGAAAAGCTTCGTGTGGACACGGATATTTTGGTACGTTTTTGACGTCATGAAAACAAAGAGTTTTGAAAGAACAATATTGACGTAATTATGAATCCCTTTATTAACTCCGAAGCAGTGCCCGACACTTCTTGTAACAACTCTGTGTAATTTTGACTCTGTGTAATTTTTAGCCTATATATTAGATATGGTTTGGATAGTTTTATTATATTAGATTTATTATTTTTACTATTATTTTAATGTAATTTGTAAGGCGCATTTGAATATATTCATATAGATATTTGCGCCGAATAAGTAATAAATTATTATTATTATTATTATTAACTCAAGGGCTAAAAACTAAAATGATATAAAGAGAAGAAAAAAACGTCGTTTTAAGTATCAGGAGGTTCCAATGAAATTAGAGGTTGTTAAGAGCTGCGTGGTATCTGAACATTTTGGGTTTAGCCCTTCATTAGAGTGATGAAGCTTTTTGCAGAGTGTAATTAAACCTGCGAATACAGCCGCCTCTCATCGCCCCCGGCCGCTAGGGTCGTCGCCTTCTCGTGCGAACGCCCCCTAGAGGACGCTGGAACAATGAGAAGCGGCTGTACTGGGACAGCCAATTAATTCGGTTAGTTATCCTTCGTGAGTCATAGCAGTGATTTATCATTACAAAAACTTGAAAATTCTAGATCTTGCCGCAAGATGTTGAATTTTCAAGATCTTGCCGGCAAGATTATGAAACTCACAGGCGTTAACTCACTACTGGTAACTCATCATTGCTAACTTACTGCTTGTTACACTCAGCTGTATTCGCAGGCCTAGTGTAATCAACTTAGTATAGCCTGTTACTCACCGATTTCAGTATCAGTCAGGAATCTAGTCCACATAACGTTGCCAGGAATCTTTGGATCTCTGTAGTACTCGGCTAGAACTTCAAACTGTTCATCCGTCAAGTTTGGTTGACCCATGGAACTCAGGCATCTGCGGAACTTGCTTCGGCTGATGGAGCCGTGACGAAGAGGATCAAAATCTTGAAAATACTCCTCTACCTAACATGGCAAAAATTTTCAAAAAGAAGCATTGATGAGGAACATATGATCTTTGCGCAATGCGGCTCCTAAACTTTCAAGGATCCAACGATTGGACGATTAGCGGCCACCGTCAATATGTAACTTTTTTTCCCACTAATTAGGGCCTGTTCTTATGAAAGTACGGTTGCCGGGACGAATTATTTCGTGTGTTCATATGGAAAATTTCAACCCGGTAACCGGGATGAACTTGTGTACGTGATGCGTGCACGAAAATATTATCTCATGATTTCTGTCCTGTAATTCTGAAAATTCTTATATCTTTACTCATTCAGAATCGATAAACAATTTTTTATCAACAAAGTCTAAAAATATAAGTTGAAATGATGCTAATCTTGTCCTTCTTCGACAGAGACGCACGCGTATTTCAAATTATTTTACATCACGATAACCGGGCTAGCCTGTTTATATGGCAGCGTTTAGCAAGTGGACGTGTTTCGTCTGAATTAGTTCGAAACTACCTCGTAAGGTAGTTTCAATCATGCTCAGAATAAACATGTTTCGATCGCGATTCGCGAAATGCGCCGCCTAATGTGAACACTTTTCATAGTGATACATGTTTCATTGTGATCAGGCTAAACATGTTTCGCCCTAGTGTGAACACGGCATATTGAACTGAACATTTTTTTTCCTAGTGTGAACACGGCATAATTGAACTAAACATGTTTCGCCGTCGTGTGAACGCAGCATTAGTATCCTTAGGTATGAGTCGTGTGCTCACTTACCCTGAGTCTGTTAACTAGTACGTAATGTTTAATACGATCAATCAACTCCTGTCTGTCAACTGAGCTCAGGTCCAAAGGGCGTGGCTCTTCACTCTCACTTGAGGGTCTGGTGATAAAAAAAATAAGTTCACTGGAATGCAACACTCACTGAAGAATCACTAAAATTTTAAGACCGACCATACTGGGGAGGGCTCATCTTTGGATAAAGCTTATTGCTACAGGGAATATTGATCCTCCATTAAGGGAACACCATCGGGACCAGGAAAAGTGTCCCCTTAATAGAGGCATCCCTTAAATAGAGGTGATAATTACAAAGATTATATCAGCGTTTTGCCGGGCGGGACCAGGAGAAGTGTCTCCTAAATGGAGATATCCCTTTTATAGACTGAGGTGATAATTACAAAGATTATGTGAGCGTTTTGCCGGCCGTGACCAGGAGAAGTGTCCCCTTAATAGACGTGTCCCAAAGTAGAAGTTACAATGTAGAGTTTTTTTGCACCAGAAAACGTTTCAAGACGTAAAACTTACGGCATCGTAAAGTACGGACTGGGCCAGAGATTATTGACAGTAATGAGAAAGGACAATAAAAATTGCAAACGAACACGTAAAACAGGTTTTCTTACTTGTCCTTTTTTGCAAAGTCTGAAATTGTAGTGGCTGTCCCGGTGTATTCTAAAGAAAGAAAAGACAAATCAAAGACATGTTATAACACGAGAATGCTTCTATAACACGCGAACTCTTACAGGAGCTATGTCATGGTGATTTTGAGGTTTGGGGGTCAAACCTGCCACAAATTAAAACTAAGTAAAGTACCTTTGTTCTATACAGAATGCTTATAGAACACTAAGAGGAAGATATTGAGTAAATTTTAGAAGAAACAGAATTTTCCAAGGCAGCAGCGATAAACTTGAAAAAAATAGCCCAATTTTTTCAAGATGCAATCCATTTCCATCCTGGCCATCTGCAGCCCAAGTCACTTATTTTTACTCTTAGAGCACTAGTAGAATAATTTTATACAAAACTGGATCCTTATTTTTGGGTGTTTCTTGGTGTTGCGGAAGCCATTGTTGGTTAGCTTTTGCGTTGTGGTGTGGGTATTGTGCAGTGTCTTTTAGATCTTTTGTTTTACGTCATTTGGTGATCACACCATCCGCAACACCAAGAAACCACCTTATTTTTGGATTTTCAGTGATATAAAGATGTATTTTGGCTTTTTAAAGTGACACTAGAAATAGTTACATAGCCCCTTTAAATTCAAAACTCATCAAACAGTTTCGTTTCTCACTGCCGCAAATATCATAGCGGAGGTTTCAGGAAAGAACGATGCTTTACGCAAAGTGGTCACGTGGTCATGTTTGTGGGTTGTGATTGGTAGATTTCGTTCCATTTTGTCAGTTTCTGTTTGCAGGGCTCCAATGTTTGTCGCCATAATAGCCACTTAGAAAAATACCATAATACTCTTTAAAGTGCACGTTTGGGTGGTGCTTGATGTAAGCCTGATTTTTCCATTTTCTTTTGTTTTCAGCACGAACTGCACGTGCCATGCTTCAACTTCTTGGCAATTTGCATATGATGCACATTTGTATACGAACACACAATGCTACGTCCTAGCGTTCCTATAGAGCGTATGCACTCACGTGGCAAGCAGCTATGCAAATTTATTGGAACAAAAGAAAGTGTTAACATAAGAAAAGCGTTCAAATCCCACAGGATTGTTTTGGTACACCAACATGGCCGCCGTTCTATTGTTTTGGTACACCAATATGGCCGCCGTGACGTCATGTGCATACGCTCTATATGTACTCTAAATTCCATTGTGCCATTCTAACAAAGGAGACTTGAATAATTACACCCATGTCGGGCTGAGCCTGCACATAAAAGATTATTATGGCATTTTTCGAAGTGGCCTACTGAGTGTCGTAAAACCAAAACCAAATAAATTACTCTGACCAATCACAGAATCCGCAGACAATCCGATAAGCCAATCAGAATTCGAAGCAAATACATGTAGCCGGCGCCAAGCGCGGGAAAACGCGTGCGAGCAAGTCGCGATTGGTTTTGGATTTAATACTTCTGATAGGTCAAAAAAGTGGCGCGGAGATATTTTAGTCAATCACAAAGCGTAGCAATGCAAAACCAAAGCAATTGCGAAATTACTTTCGACACTCAATATGAAAACCGCGCTTCCCCGTATAAAGCAAAAATGCGAAAATCATAGAATTCTCTCAGAAAAAAAAAAACAAACAAACAATTACTCGATAAGAGACCATATAAAAATGTAATTATATGCCGTTGATACGATAATTTTTTCCGAAGTACAGTCAACTCTTTCTGGAGGTGGTCTCTTTCATTGTAAGAGAAAAATCAATTATCACCTTCAGATGAAGTATTTTTAAAAGTTACCTGGATCAATGGCTTGTACAAAAGCGGAATAGTTAATATCACCTCCCACTGGATATTCGAATTTCCTGCAGAGAAGCTGCGGCAAAAATAACGTTGTTAACAGATTAGTTACCCATTTCACCTGCAGATCGAATAGGCCTTTATCACGCGGCGGCCATGTTGACTCCCCGGGGAATAAAATGCTTTGTTTTTGCCCGCCCAGCCTCGCAGTGAAAAAGTTCAAAACGAGGTTGGGCGGGCAAAAATCTTTTGTTTTTATACAAAATTGCGGGGCGTGATAAAGGCCTACTGTCTTGTCATTTTCAGGGTTGTCCTGCACTTGTCCAAACGATGTCTGTGATTCGATAAGAAAACAATAGATTTGTCCCGCTGGGATAGGGATTAGGGATAGGGGCATTGTTCAAGTGATACATCAATTGTATCGTTCGCCAATCACAGACATCGTTTGGACAACTACGACCCCGTTCCATTTTTAACTTATTTCAGATCTACGTTTTAGTTCAACTGAAAAATTAATTTTCAAGTTATTTCGGGTCCCCAGTTAACAACTTTTGGGAATCGATTTCAGATCATCAATATACTTTGTTGTAAAGCTGGAGTCTTTGCCGGTACAACGCGCACATTGATTGGCTCGTTGATGGTCAAATCACATCTAATAAAAAGACCTGTTTTCCGCCTTAAGTCTAACAGGGTAACAGTGCAATGTAAGGGCTGGTTCCCACAAGAGACGTAATTGGAAGCGGAGTCGGAGTCGGAAGCATTAGGAGCCTTACAGCCATACATTTGAATATTTCTTTGTAACTTTCGAGATTTGAATGAAACCTTGAAGATCTCTGTGGAAAACACTTTGAAAGTCACGAATTAACGGAAAATAACTTCGCTGCAAGCATAAAAAACCTAATATTATTCGGATATGTAACATTTCAAACAAAATGATATTTTGTTGCTCTTTGTTTCCGAAAATGCGGTAAAATTCTCACGGGAATTCCGAATCTCGGAATGAATTTTCAAAACCAACGCGTAATCTTGAAAACTCCATTCAATTTTCAAAAATACTGGTCATGCGTGACGGAGCATGGCTGTAAGGCCTGGCTAAACTAGGAACATTGTTGTGGAAACAATGTTTCCTGTAATGTTTCCGGGGTGGCTAAATTAGAGGGAAGCAAACAAAATGTTTTGCTGCCCCGGTGGCTAAACGAGGAAACACTGTTTCGGAAACAAAGGGTCACGTGTGCACATTGTTGTACGCTCGCCGGTCCGCTCGCCATGCCAGGAAACATTTTTAATGAGCAGCACTGGAAACTAGTCAACATCGCTTTCATGGTGGCTAAACTGGGAAACATATGTTTCGAAAGCAGAATTTGTGTCCGGGAAGCTAAAATGTTTTTGACTTGAGGCAAAAGCATTTTCTTGTTTCCGAGCAGCAAAATTTGTTTCCGCAACATGAGTTTCCCGCGCGGCTAAACTGGGAAACATTTGCCTCCGCAACAATGTTTCCTAGTTCAGCCAGGCCTTTAAGTTCTTGTGTTAATCAAAAAACGGAGTCGCATTCGGAATCGTTTCCCTTTTTCTTACGACTCCGCTTCTGCTTCCATCGTTATTACGATTTCCACCAGATCGTAACTCTGATCTCTCTAATGTTGTCCATAGTTGCACGTGAACAGAGCGTGGAATTGTGATGGCATGGTGTGTTGCCAGAGCGCTTTTCAACTGATAACAACTGTTTCCCCCACCTACCGGAGTACGCCAACCTAGTGAAAACAAGGGGCTTTTCTCCGCTATGTCCCGCTCATACCCGGGGGAGTACCAGGGGTTTCAAATGAATGGGCTGGTGCATGTAAACCATGTTTGGTAAAAAACCTTTTTGACCCTCAAATTTATGCACGTGCAGACAATGTTGTTCTCCTACGCACGTGCAAAATGTTGTTTTGCTAATTAAACTATTTTAACGCACGAGCAAATAATTAAACTTTCTAACGCACGTGCCTGCCCAAAAATGCGGCTAATTTGTTTTTAAGGTGGTCAGACACGAGGGGTCATGTAGCAGGGACATGTCGCAGCAACATGCAGCAGCGACAAAAATTTGTGTAGTACACACTGAGGGACATGAAGCAGGGAGTGTAGTGGGGACATGAAAATGTCGCCGGGACTTGTCTTAGGGACATGTTGCAGGGACACGTGTGAACTGATACTGTCATAATTGTGCAACACCAATTTTGGGGACATTTTGTCTCCGCGACGTGTCCCATGAAGTTCAACAAGTTGAACTCCGTGAGACATGTCGCGGAGACAAAACGTCCCGAAGATTAGTATTGCAAAATTATGCTAGTATCAGTTCACACGAGGGGACTTGTCGCTGCAACATGTCCCTGAGGCATTTTCATGTAGTGTGCAAGTGCTATGATTTTTTCCCTGCTGCATGTCCCCGCTACACTCCCTGCTACATGTCCTTCGGTGTGTACTACACAAATTTTTGTCGCTGCTACATGTCGCTGCGACATGTCCCTGCTACATGACCCCTCGTGTCTGACCACCTTTAGAGTTTGATCTATCAAATACCTTTGTTCTGCTATATATATATCAATTTACTTAGGCCCCGTCCACACGACGCTGGATAAGTTTTAAAACGGCATTTTTACTTTGAAAACGCAACGAAAGCATTCCGTCCACACTAAAACGCCTAGCCTGAGTTTTCAACTTCATCCACTCTGGAGAGCGTTTTCGAAAAGTTCCGTTTTCAAAATGTTCTTCGTCCACACTAAAATGCCAAGCCGGAGTTTTCAAATTAATCCACTCTGAAGAGCGTTTTCGGTGGATAATTTATCCGGATAAGTGTGGACGGTAGGCCTAACCGTATAAAAAATTGCGTTTTCAAATTTATCCGGCGTAGTGTGGACGGGGCCTTAATGTCTGGCTCCACAGAAAATAGTTAATTTTGTTTTCCCTCGAGTCTGGATATTTCAAGCCTCTCGGAAAAACACAAAACTAACCATTTCCCTTTGGGACCGGAAAGACAGTAATTTTAGTACAGGTTTGGTCACATGGGGCAATTTATTTTTAACGACGATTTTTAACGTAATGACCGCTCCGTGTAACAACATGCGGGCCGATTTTTAACACTGACAACACTTTGTTACGGCTAAATATTACAAATTTTTTAACCACCTTTAAAAATTTGCAACATGTTGCAGCAACAAATTGTTGCGTTAAATCGTCCGCGCGCTGTTACACGGCGGTGACGACTTTTAACGCAACAATGTTGCCTTATGAATTGTCCTGTGTTACATCACCTTTACACAGCTGCTAAACATTTCCAGATAAATTCGGTTTCAATACTTACTGCTAAATCCTGTGGTTGCACGGGCATAGATAAGAAATGAAGCATTCTGGCAAACTGAGGCTTGGTGACACCACGAGTATAACCCTTACTCTGAAAATATGACAAAGCAGAAGAAACAAAGCCATAGTCAAACAGGAACGTAAAACAACACAAGCTGGAAAATGACAACTTTTGTTCACTTGCGCTGGGTGCCCATCAAACGGAGTCATGAATTAGGTTGAGTCGTAAGTACAAGGTTGGTCGGACGACCGAGCAGGGTTTTTTGTTAGAGCAGGGACACCAGGATCTTTACTCGGTTATTTCAATTCTTGTCCCGGCTATTTCTCAGGAAAATATGTTAAGATATTTGAATAAAGAACTGCTGAAGTTGATGGGCTATTTGATCTTTATTACGAGTGAAATAAAACTGTGCTTCGTTACCAATGCCTCTTTCATAGCAGTTAAAACAAAAACCCAAATTGGTCAGAAATGGCCTAAAATGCACACTTTGGGCCTCAAAAGTTCAATTATTTTCTGGGGGAGTACCCGCATACCCCCTCCCTCACTTACCCGAAAATGGTCCCTGTTATTGCAAACTTAACAAAAACCCTGCCTAGTCCCGTGCGATCATGCTTGCAATTGGCCTCTTGCCTTACGTCGACTTGCGGACAAATTCGACGTACTGTTACAGTGTTAGACATTACAATTGCCATGCAACTTGTCTTGCAAAAAAAAATCCGTAAGTTGAAGAATAATGATTGGTAAGTGGGACGCGCTTCACCATGAGCACCCGACAACTGTATCAAGACAATTCATCTCGGGTGATCATATCTTTAAAGGGAACCTCCATTGTCAGAACAAATTGACGTTAAATTGTTGGAAATAAGTCGAAATTTAAATTTTTTAAAAAAATAGGTGCAAATATAATTTTAGTGTACAAATAAAATGAATATAAATATCGCCTATTTTCGCTTTTAAATTTCCCGCGCGCCGCCATTTTGAATATTTATGACGTGTTACGGTTGCCGCTATAGAGCGTATGCACATGACGTCACGGCGGCCATATTGGTGTACCAAAACAATAGAACGGCGGCCATGTTGGTGTACCAAAACAATCCTGTGGGATTTGAACGCTTTTCTTATGTTAACACTTTCTTTTGTTCCAATAAATTTGCATAGCTGCTTGCCACGTGAGTGCATACGCTCTATTGTTAAGAATCGAAGTTCTTTTATGGTGGTGACAAGAATGGATACTCCAAAATCAGGTTGGACACCTTATTGAGACTTATATAACGGAGTGACTGGTTAGCTTTCAGTTGAGGTTAGGGGCAGCAGTTTATATAGTTAAATTTAGGACTAAGCAACCCGAGAAGCTGGGTGGTACAGTGGTACGGTAAGCTATGTAAGCCTAACCGCAGCTGAGGTCACAGGTTCAATCCTGAGTGGGGATTGTAGATTTTATTTTTTTTACACTTAAAAAATAAATTCTAAGTGTCGACATTACGTTATATAATTCTCAATAGGTGTCCGAGGTGATCCAACCTGATTTTGGAGTATCCATTCTAGTCACGACCGTTCTTTTATATGCAACAATTAGACAACCGTAACACGTCATAAATATGCAAAATGGCGGCGCGCGGGAAATTTAAAAGCGACAATAGGCGATATTTATATCCATTTTTTGTACACTAAAATCATATTTGCACCTGTTTTTTAAAAAAAATTAATTAAGACTTTATTTCCAACAATTTAACGTCAATTTGTTATAACAATGGAGGTTCCCTTTAATTCCCATAACCTCTTAAATTGATTAAGCATTGTAGTACAAGGAGAAGTTTCATGCTGATCACTACCAGGTTAAAAGGGTAAAGACATCTTGCTACTTACCCTATCAAAATCTTTGAAATAAGGAAAGGCCATAAGCCTTCGCTTGCGGACTGTTTCAGCGAACCCCGTTAGTACTTCATTCACTCTGTTTTCCTCTTGAGGGGTGAGCAGATTGGGCGCCTGCAAAATAATTATTGAATGGTTTTGGGTTGATTTTCGAAGACTAAAAACAATCGTCGGTTGCATCTTAAAAGGCCCGTTTAAGGCCCGTTTACACAGGCGATTTTTGATGCAATTTTTGTCGCAGTTGTCGATGCAATTTTTGTCGCGCGCAAGTTGCATCTTCAAATCGCATGTGTAAATGAGCGGCGATTTCAGTGCGATTTGGGCGCGATTTGTCGCACGATGTCGCAGAAGTTTCGAACATGTTCGAAACCTGATGCAACATGGCGGCGATTTTTGGGCAATCACGGCAAATCAAAGCAAATGTCGCACCCGAATCGCACAGGAAATCGCCGCTAGTTTACACTTGCGACAAACGTTGCATAGGAGAGCACGACAAAAATCGCACCAAAAATCGCCTGTGTAAACGGGCCTTTACACAGGCGATTTTTCGTGCAATTTTTGTCACACTTCTCATTGCAACTTTTGTCGCGCGCAATTTCAGTGTGACTTGAGCGCGATTTGTCGCGTGATGTCGCAGAGGTTTCGAACATGTTAAGGCCCGTTTACACAGGCGATTTTTTATGCAATTTTTGTCGTACTTGTCGATGCAATTTTTGTCGCGCGCAAGTTGCATCTTCAAATTGTAAACGGGCGGCGATTTCAGTGCGATTTGGGCGCGATTTGTCGCGCGATGTCGCAGAGGTTTCGAACATGTTCGAAACCTGATGCAAATTGGCGGCGATTTTTGGGAAATAACAGCAAATCAAAGCAAATGTGGCACCCGAATCGCACAGGAAATCGCCGTAGTTTACACTTGCGACAAAAGTTGAATTGGAGAGTGCGACAAAAATCGCATCAAAAATCGCATGTGTAAACGGGCCTTTAGAAACCTGATGCAACTTGGTGGTGATTTTTAGGAAATCGCAGCAAACATTGAACCCGAATCGAACAGAAATCGCCGCTAGTTTACACTTGCGACAAAAGTTGCATTGGAGAGCGCGACAAAAATCTTGGTGCAAAATCATGAGCTCAGAAGATATCCAACGTGTTTGGTAACCGCCAAGCTTTCACAATATTAGCTAAGACAAATTGAACGAACTGGATAATTCACAAAGTAGTTGATACATTAATTTTCTTGAAAAATAACGTGAATTCATTTTTTGAGTGACACCGTTTTCGTTATATAGTAGGGAGCTTAAAGCCTGGTTTCCATATAATCGCAACGATCGCAGCGATCGTTACGATCGACGATCGCTGCGACTCTTGCGATCCTTGCGATCGCTGAGACTTCAGGTTTCCATATGATCGCAGCGATCACAAGGAAACGTCGAGTAGGCCTGGATCCGTGCATTATGGGATACAAGGTTTTGGGGCGCAATGCTTTTTGGGACATTTTGGATCGCAAGAGTGGTTTCCATATAAAACCTCTCGATCGCTGCGATCGTTGCGATTATATGGAAACCAGGCTTAAGAAACCACGACGGTGACGGCAGCGAGAATGGCACAAAACTTGCACGTGCGTTTTACTTTTTGGTACATTTCTTTGCCGTCCCTGCAAAACAACAACGTCAAATGATCAAATTATAGGTTTTGTGGAGAACGAACACACGATGGTTAATTTTCCTTTCTCTGGCGTTTGAACGAGAAAGCCATCCCTTCAAATTCAGCTCCTGGACAATCCAGTCACATTAGACAAACTAAACAAATTCGAACAACTACAAAGTAGTTTAAAATAGCGTGAATCCTTTTTGCAAGTGACGTTTTCATTGGCGTTGCCGTCGTCGTTGCCGTGAAGGTTCCGTAAACTAGGAAAACTTTCGCGTCCGTAAACTGGCGATCAGGGGGCCGATTCTCGAAAAACCCGGTAATTTCCGGGCCTGGAAAGCTGTTTTATTTTTATTGAAGATCGAGGTTTCAAATGTTTTACAGATAATACGATAAAACTATCAGTTAGCAAAACAAAATGGACTGGTTTGTTCGCTAGGACCCGCGTGGACTTTCTCAAAGTCGTTGCTCGCGCTTCGCGCTGGCTTTCGCGCTTCGCGCTGAGCTCTGAGCTCGACTTGTAGGCAAGTCTAGGACCCGCGCTTTTATTCTTTAGATTTTGATTTCAATATTTGGCTTTGAGCCCAAAAAGTTACCGGGAGTTTCGAGAAACGGGCCCCAGAAACGAGTTTGGTTTACAGACAATTGTTTTACAGTACGTGAAATTGCTTTAGACTTAACTTATTTAATTTAAGTTTCTTCAAAACAAGTTTTACCTTTGTCAGTGCACCCATCGGTGGTCTGTATACGTCGGCAGTTGGTTTTTTCTCCAGATCTGGTACGGTAAATGCTGAGACCGAGGAAAAAAGTAAGGAAAGGAAAAAAGGAGGAAAAAAGATTACAATATGTTACATGGGACGATTCGTAACGCCGATTTTCAGCACAACAAAATTAACGACAGGTACGTTGCACGAAACAACTTGAGTAAAATTCGTGTTTTTGCGTTGCAAGTTTTGGAAACTGATTAAAAAACTTCGCAACGCAAAAATTGCGAAGAAAATCGTCCGCGCACCCATGTTGCGCTAAAAATCGTCTTTGCGAATCATCCCGTGTAACATCACCTTTAGAAAGTAATAGTGGTCTTTTATATAATTATGTGGACTGCAGGAAGAAACAGTGGTTTAAATCTAAAGTATTTTTATCTTTAATAAGAAGATGAAGCAGTTTTATTTGTTCGAATAATATATAAACAACTTTTAGAGCAGTTTTCAATTGAGTGTCAAAGTAATTACACAATCGCTTTGGTTTTGCATTGCTACGCTTTGAGATTGGCTAAAAAATCTCGCGCCACTTTCTCGACCAATCAGAAGTAAAACCAAAACCAATCGTGACTTGCTCGCACGCGTTTTCCCGCGCTTGGCGCCGCCGACATGTAATTGCTTCGATCGACGCAATTACCGCAAAAATTATCCGCAAAAATTACAACCCGCAAAAATTTCATGCTATACAGTACTTCTATCCGGTATAGCCCCTGTAGAAACACCATTGTTATATACCGGTATCACGTGGTTCAAATCAGCCAATAGAAATTGACGTTTGCCTAGCTGTTTTCTCACATCTTGATCTCACATTTCGACACCATGCATGACGTGGTTCAAATCAGCTAACGGAAATTTACGTTCGCCGTATGAACGTTTTGGAAGAAACAAAACAATGGTGTGTCTATAGGCGCTTATTGATGCACTCGTTGTTTGGGCACCCCAAAACCCGTTCATGCACCCTAAAAGTGCACGTTGTGTAGGCTAACCTTGCAAAAGCCAGGAAGGGTTTCTTTAATTAGTTTTTCTTCCATTGGTCAGTTTATTTGTTAATAAACACAATAAATTTGTAATTAGCTTTTTCAATTATGGCAAATAAACGATAGGATACGATGACATAAGCAACTAACCATTCTCCATTATATCGCAGAACTCCTTGTATCTCACTCGCCCAGTCGGTTGACGGTAAACCTCAACAACCTTTTGTATCTCGTCACGTGACAGATGGGCTTGGGTACCACAACAAAGGCTCAGGCCACAAATGAACTGAAAGGGAATAAAAAGCACAGTTCACAATACTGCCAGTTGTATATGCAATTAGTATAAACCTACTAGCTTTCTATCACGAATGCCGTTCTGTTATTGGCTACGCTACTCACTATCTATCCTTTCTGACCCGTCCCCAGTCGTCTCTCAATTAACGAGAGGAGCGTGAGGTGTGATGGGAAGGAGGAAAGAGGGGAGACGTCGTCTTTCTCTTTCCTTTTCCTCCTTCCCATCACCCCCTTCGGTCGCACTTCTCTCGTTCCGCGTCTTCCCCCACGCGCGTCTCCCACGTCTTGCCTAGAAAGACGACTGGGGACGAGTCAGCTATCCTGTCGTGAAATAAAAACGCGAGCCTGTCTTGTTGTTAAGTTTTGTTCAAAGTCTAGTAGATTTATACTAAAACCATAAGATTATTCACTCTTGATTTCTATGCGCGATAGTTGATTCGGCCTTCGCCCTCATCAACTATCACGCCATTGAAATCTCGAGCTCATAATCTAACTGTAAGTATTTAAGATCTATTCCCATCTAAAATATTTTCATGGAGGATGATTAAAGGCAATTTTAGCTTGTTATAATAATTATGCAATCATCTAAGAACACGATAGTTTTTTTCCGTTTTCCAGAAAACAATTCGGTCGTATTAATCATGCGAAAACGTTTTTTAATTAAACAGGTGTATATTACTTCTAAGATACGTGCCTGATTTTCTGTGATCTCTCCACTCCTTAACTTGTCATGGTCTTTAAAGAACTCCGTGGTGCGTATTCCATGCTTGTGGATAGCTTCTCTTATTTTCTCAAAAATGTCTTGCAAAGGTGGTGTTCCAGGGCGCTAAAAACATCAATAGGAAGCTTTAATAATAACCATAACAACAGGAAGCTTTAACAACAACAATCTTTTTATCGACTCACACTTAGCAACCATGGCGACAACGGCAAGGAAAAAGAATATTCGCGCTCATTTTGAATTAATTCACAATTATTCCAATTTTTTGAATTTGTCTGATGTGACTGAATTGTTCATTTGACGTTGTTGTTTTTCAGAACTGCTGAGGTCTGGTTTCAATATAATCGCAACGATCGACGATCGCTGCGATTCTTGCGATTGCTGAGACCTCAGGTTTCCATATGATCGCAGCGATCGCAAGGAAATGTTGGGTAGGACTGGATCCGACTTTGGGGACTGGATCCGGGGACTGGATTTGGGGACTGGATCCGGCTTTGGGGTGCAATGCTTTCTGGGACATTTTGGATCGCAAGGATTTCCATATACCTCTCAATCGCAAGGATCGCAGGGATAGAAATCGCAAGGATCGTAACGATCGCAAGGTTTTTGGTTTCCATATGATCGCAAGGGTCGCACAACGCTTTTTTTCTGCGATCGCTACGATCCTTGCGATTATATGGAAACCAGGCTTAAGAAATGACGTACCAAATGTAAAAAGCACGTGCAGAGGCATTGCTTTCACTCATCAAACATACAATATGAATTGTTTTGTGCCGTTCTTGCTGCCAAAAAAGTACGCCCGAAAAAAAAAAACGATCGATCGGATTGAAAAACGGTTTGGACAGATTACTGTAAAATTTTAGCGCACTTTGGCGAAAAAGAATGAAAAATTTCAGAATAGTGCACTTTGTTCTTACCCTTCCAAGATCATCGAATAAGTCCTGTTGAGGAATATATTTTGTGAAGTCTTCTTCATCAACTAAATCTAAATCGAAGAACAGCACATTAAGTTAAACAGAAAAAAGAAACATGTATTAAAAAACATCAAATAGTAAAGACATATTTTTATACGAGACTGCACATTGTAATCCATGCATGGGTCGATCGCGCGCTTAGGATATGTCATAATACCCTCTTTAAAAAAGGCTTCAAAGAAAAACTGAGCCAAACCAAAATTTTTACCTCTTTGCTTTCTTTCGATGTCGTCGTGGAAACTGTAGTAGTTACACAGTCCAGGTCGGGTGGGGTCCCGATACTTCTTAGCCAGTAAAACTGTCTCCTCAGTTGTTACATCAGGTGAGCCAGGAAAACTTCTAAAAAACTGCATGAAAACAAAGGGGGGATTAGACGATTACATGTATGTGATTCTGAGTTTTGAGTACTTTGGTCTACCAACATACATGTATTGGAAGCACCATGTTATGTCCTTTGAAATGGCTTGAAAATCATCATCATCATCATCATCATCATCATCATCATCATCATCATCATCATCATCATCATCATCTTCATTTAAAAACACAGGATCACTTTCATTTAAAAATGTTCTTTCAGTGCGCCGTGGACTACTACATACAATAATAATAATAATAATAATAATAATAATAATAATAATAATAATAATAATAATTTTTTTTTTTAAAAACCAAAGCAATACTTTATTAACAAATTTCTTAAAAATCGATTAAGCCTCAACATCAATTCCATGTACACTTGCAGGAAAAAGCTATAAAAGTTCATTTATATAATAATATAATAATATATAATAATTATTAATCTACTAGAATGCTAAAAATATTCATAATTACAATCCATAAAATATCGTAAAAGTGTTACTAAAAAAAATTTCAATAAAAATAAAATTTATATAAGACGTTTGTATTCACAAAGTGACGGCAATAAAGAATTCTTAACATTACATTATGGCTCCTTCTTGGGTTTCAATGTCAATATCTATGTTCTTAAAATCACAAAAGGCTTTCCTTCTAAATCTCGATCCTCTAAGGCAGATTAATGCGGATCTTAATAGAGCAAAGGATGTCCTTGCTCTTATCCAAGAGATTGTTTTGGCATAGTCTTCTCCTTTCTCGATGGAGATCAGCTGCGCTGCGCTAGTCTGCTATGGTATTGCAAGCACTCCTTTCCCAAACCACCCGTTGATGTGAAAATAAGGGGTGTGAAAGTTCCTTGTTCAATGTCCAAAACTCTCCTCGAATATAGACGAATAATAATAATAATAATAATAATAAAAATAATAATAATAAAAATGAGCACCATCAGTTTTATTCCGGTTTGAAAACAGTTCATTACATGTTCAAAATTATATTTATTGACCAGAAGTCAACGTTTATATCAATCCTGTGGTCAACTTGAGGTCAACAAAAATATTGTCCTGCCCCACCCCCTCCCTACCCCCCAGAGGCTAAGTAGGATTAAAGTTATTTTTTGGCTCTGTGTTGCATCCCACACATTTGTTTACTTTTTTAATTAGGCTTAATCAAAATTACTTTTATGTAGTGGCAGATTTACATCATTTGAAGGAGAATTCAAGGTTGTAATTACCACCAAGGTTGAGGTATAAGTTTGTGTGTACGTCCGAGGGTGAAGCCTATTATTTACCTGACTCTCTGTTACAACACCAATGTGATGCTTATCAAAATCGGCATAGCAAGTCTTGATATTAATTCCATGGTATTTGTAGAACCGAGCCAGTCTCATCAACAGATTTTCACACTTTGATAAAGATGCTGGACTAAGAGGACGACGATCCACTGTATTGCTGGTAGTCAATAAAATAGACATAATACAGATTTGTCACAAAATAATAATAATTATTTTAATATTATTATTGCAATTGGTATTGATTAACTGAAGTTTGTTAATGAATTTTACGGTGTGACCATTCAAATGAAAGCTGCAGCAATTTAACTTTCCTACAGCTGCACAAGTGCTGTTTTACGGAGCCGTACAGGGTGCACGCACATGGTCCTAACTTTTGAGTCTGTGGATAAAATCCTTCAGTGCGACCACTGAAATGAAAGCCACTACCAGAGTGAACAATGTGAAAAATATGTGAAGATCATGTGAAATACATGTGAAAATTTTTACCCTGTGAAAAATGCAGTGAAAGAAAATATGTGAAATTTTAGACTATGTGAAAAAACATGTGAAAACCTTATGTAAATTTCACATGCTGTTTCACAGGTATGGACTATGTGAAATGTCATGTGAAAACCTTTATCCATCTCACATTGAGTTTCACATGTATGTGAAGTAAAAAGACCCTGTGAAATATTATGTGAATTGAAAGTTGGGTGACAATACTGACATGTGAAAAATGAAGTTAACTAAGCTTTTTGATCATGATCAAGCTTTTATATAACCTTATTAGTTATGTACACTGCATGCTTATAATTAATATGTATAAATGCTATATTTAATACTGAATGTTCACTACTTGCACTTTGACCTTTTTTTGTAATGTGCATGCATGGGCATTTTCTTTTCTAGCATGCACACCACTGCTATACATGCATTTATATACCATTATATATTTACATTGCTAGTGTTTATTTTACAGTACGTTTAATTCAGTTTACCCATGTGAATAAATTGTGGAGGCACCTCCACACACATACTATTACATTTTTCAGGCTTTCTTTTCAACTGCTAATTATTTTAAGTTGCTATATAACTTAGATCCCTTTCTTTCAATCTTTCCACCACTGCCTTCAGCCTATATGACAAGAAAACATTTGATCATGATCATGATGAGCAGTTCTGATTATTTTAAAGAAATTCAAAAGTTGCACTGAATAATGTACACTTCTCCATTTCTATATCCTTTGCTGAACTTTAAGAAAAATCCATCATTTCTGTATTTTAATTAACTCTGTACATTTAAACTTAACCATTATTCACTGCTCACCTGTCAAGCGAATGCGGTCATATGTTAGAAAGTGCATGCATGAAACTGAAACACTTAAATATTATAGAAAACTATGTATAATCTGATTTCACTGAAAATCTCTAACAGAAGTCTGGAAGTTCTCTGGGTCATCTGGAGATACTTCATCTACATTATATCAGTTTCCTCTTAAGGTAATTGACTTTTCTGTGAACCATGCCAGAGTATGGTGAGAGATATAAACCTGTAGATTAACTGTTGGTCAACTTGTGTCAAGGGGGTCACCTACCCATTCCCCAAGCTAAGGGTGACTATGTTAATATGGCATGGGTTTGACTAAATTGATCATGAGAGGAAGTTAATTAAGTTGAATGAATAAAATTATATGTTTTGATTTTCATTATTTAGTTCAACAATTATATATAATGTGAATAAAATGATGATTTGTAAACAAGATACAACATTTCAAAAGGCAATTGAGGCCTGTATAAAACATGTGGCATAATTCCATGGCCACTAGCCATTTGCTTAAATGTTCAAAATCCATAAAAGCGACTCATTCTCATCATCCACAGCTGTCACAAGTGGGAAAGAAAGGCAATTAAGTGCAACAGTCTTCATTTCAAATAATGTTGTGTCAACATAGTACAGAAGGCTCTCAAGGTCTTGTTTGCATGATGTGTAAAGTTTCATGGTCACAAATTCACTCTCCTTGCCAGAAAGCTGATCATGCAATGTAATGAAATGAATTATCCTTCCAATTTGTGCCTTGTCTCCACAATTGATATTCACTACCGAAGAGACAACAGCTCCAGAATCCAGTGTGAAGGATTTCAACACTGATGTCTTTCCATGCAGTTGCTTCTCCATGGAAAATGTTCGCTTAACATGTTGCTCGCTGTCGGTAGCCAAAGAAAAGGCACCACAGCCCACCAGGTCCTCTGTTTCTTGTTTAGTTAGTTGATACTGATTGGAAGGGGTTTCCTTGGTGTCTTTTTCAGTATCCAAATCCAAAGGCAAAAGGCGTCCTGAAAGTTTCATGTACTGTACCCAATCAAATAGCTGATAAAAAAAAAAATAACATGATTAAATCATCTTAAAATTATCCACATTTGGTGCCTAATAACAAAAGAAAACTCTTAAAATATAAAACTTTGCTGGCTAAATATTGTAACATTAAGTTATTCTGCAACCAATATTTTAAACTAGTTAAATGAATTGAAACCATCATTTATTCGTCTCTTTTAGCTAGGGATGGACCATTATTTGTTTCTTCCATCCCTTTCCTTTTGTGAATTTTTATTAATAAATCAGGGCTGTCACTAAGATTTCAAGTTACCGGGTATATGCAATTAGTAAGCGGGGAATTCAACAGCTAGGAAGTTCTTTTGTTTTTTTTTTCTTTTGTTACCTATGCCAAAGTAGCCGGGCTCATGCTCATAGAAGCCGGGGGAAATCCCTGGCCCTTGATGACAGCCCTGATAAATACATTACATGTGTGTATTTATTTGCAGCTTTAATTTGACTGTGTTTACAAACATGAAGAAACCCTAAAAGCTTGTTTTTTAGAAGGAAGTGTTAATTAATGGAAAGGGGCACTCAGTCAAGGGAGGGGTCCGTTATGAACAAAATACAGTAAGCAATCTCACACGTATGTTATCCAAACTTATACATATATACTGAGTAAGCAGTTCTTTTGGACTCACTCTGTATGTTTCCATAACAGTAGCTTCTGGAAAACGGCGATTTTTGACCCTCTGACAGATCCAACTGTTGAATCGTTCATAGCAATACATCCACCAACTGTGGACTGGGCCTTGTTGCTGAATCCCATTTACAGAATGGCGCAAGATGTGAAGACTTATGGTCTAGACAAAGAATCATCATGTAATGTACAGTGTAAGTAACATGTGGTCTGAACATGCTCAGAGAAACATAGTTTCTGATATATAATATATAATCCACTGGCAACAGTACAGTGCCACATTGCAATATTCTCTGTTTAGTTTATTTTTCATGCACACCCGTTTGTAATTTAAAGCTTTTCTGGAGGACATGCATCTTATTCTTTATTACAAAAGGTACAGTAAACACCCACATAAAAGAACAAGTGGATTAAGAACCCTCAGGCTGACATTTGGTCAATAAACCACCATACGTATATAATATAAAACAGTTGGGCTGATCTAAGTATGTGTGCTGGACCATTACAAACACATGTTACAGTATTTCACAGAAGGGATTGGAGTTGCTCGAGTACAGGCTGATTTTCTGGTTTCCTGTTATAAAACAGTGATTGCATAATATTTAACCTCTCAGTAATCTTGATCACTGTACCTCCATTTCCAGAAACAATTTTAAGAACCTTTCAATAACATCTTTAGCCTGATTTCTCACTAAGCACCCAATATATTATAAGAAACGCATCAGCCTGCTGTACCCCCAAATCACTTGTTTTTTATGCAGGTGTTTACTGTATTAGAGAAACCAATAGCCATTAGTACAGTGTAAGTATTTCTCAAAAAAGTGGAAAGAGAGTAATGTTGACTTTTGATTATGTAATGATTACTACTAAAGTACCTGAATACTGATAGGGAAGTCACGTTCTAACTGTGCACAGACTTCATTTACTTCCTTTTCCAAGGCAGGCAAGTCATGCAAGTCCTGAGTGTCACTACAAATCTTCTCAAGAACATCCAAGAGGCGGAAGAGTGAAATCCTTTGGTTTCGTCCAAGAAGGCCTCTTAAGCAGAACTTTAAGATCCCATCTGTGGCAAGCTATCACAATATGTTATAAAGAATAACAGTCAAACCCCACTTTTCAGCCTACTCTGTAGCTACATGTAGTAAGTAACCACCTTACTTTTCTAGTCAGAAAAGTTTTGTCACAACCTTTCTACCTCTTTTAAGCTGCCACAACCAGTTCTTAGGACTGGTGGTTTAAAAATTTATATAAAAAAACATTTTTCATCTCTGGAAGGAGATCAATGAACATAATTTCACACACACATGTATATTCAATATACATGTTCACAAACAGCTAACACACGTTAACAATATATATCATAAGTCAAAAGATGTAACTTATGTTTCATTCACTACATGTACAGTAGACAATCAAAACCTAAAAAAAACTGCAGCTCAGGACTGTGTAAATGTACACACAATGGCCACCTTCTATTTGGTAGATACTCAACATTACTTAGCACATATATACAGTACATATACATAATTATACAGTACAAATTTTTTTGTACCTGTTTCCAGTCATGTGATTTGAGGTATGGTTTCTTACAGAAGAAAGCACATGGCTTCCAGCCATAACCTGAGGGCACGCACACATTTAGTGCACGCTTATCAGCCAGTTTGAGGTCAGCACTAGATAGACGGAATGGGGCAGCAGGTAGCATGATTTTCTCGCTCTTTGATTTGCCTCTTTTTCTCGCTGTTTGTTCTGTTTTGGTTTTGTCATCTAGAAAACAATAAAATAATGATAAAACAGATCAGACCATTAGAAAAACCTTAATGTTTTTTACTTTGCAGATGGATTTAAACATTCTGAATTGAGCCGTTTTGCTTTGTAAACTTCAGTGCAATACAAGAAAGCAAATACAGAAAGCAAATTTGTTGTGTGAATGTTTTCATGACTAAGTTGAAACCGAAAAAGGAAGTTGCCCACCCAAATACTGTTGTTCAATTGGAAACAACATCAGAGGTTTTTAAAGGTTTTTTGACTGGAAAGTCACCTTCAAATAATGTTAAACTGCAGTAGATCTTTGGATAAAGCAAAAATTTATTGTGTACTTTGTTCATTTCATGAATAAATTTGCAAGTTTTGATTAATGCGATCAGATGCAATTTGAGGTTCGTGATTATGAAAAATCACACCACTGGCTAGCCACTTTTGTGAGGTACATGTAACTGTATAAAAAATAATAATAATGACTTAATTAAACCTAAATTGCAAAAAGGTACTGTTATAATAATGAGGTGGCTATATAAATGTGGCCACTGCAATAAAATGTAGAAACCTACTTTGTGTGGCCTTTCCAGCTGCTTCAGGCTCATCAACTTGCTTTTCCTGTAGCCAGCATCCTTGAAAACGACCCAACTCCTTTTCTGCCTTTCTAACTTTTATGCTATCACCTTTACCAGTAATTAAGTCAAAAAATGTGCAGACAATATTTTTGAGGTCATGCATCAGGTCAGGAAAAGCTTGATTTGGCCTGTCATGGTTGGGCAACAACATGAAACAGTTGACACCTCGTGATCCAGTAGCTTTAGCGACATTACTGGCTTGAGCTTTGTTTTTTGCTCTGTTGTGGGCAACTGAATTCCAGAGAATATCATTGATATTGGCTTCTTCTGGTTTGGACCTTTTTTCTGGTTTGGAATCTGGAAAGGACTTTTTCTTTTTACGCAACGGGTGATCCTCACTAAGATAGCGTCTGTTTTCCAGATAGACTACCTTGTCCAAAGAAGACACATATTGGCCTAGAAACAAACAAACAAAGGAACCTTTGTACACTGCATGCATTTAATGACATTTTGGCCACAATATTCAATATTCATTTCATTCATTGGTTAGCTTTATATTAAGTACTGGGCTTGTCAGATCAAATTATGACTTACATTTGAGGACTGAAAAAAATAATTACTCACCCCATAAAATTCCAAAAAACTGAGATGCAAAACTCCTTCCTCCCCTTTAATGAACTTAGCTATTCACTTCTGACATCCATTTGAACACTAGAAATTGATTTGTGTTTCATATTGGCATGGTATATGTTATGTAGTTTGAATTTTACCAGTAACCTGATGTTCTGACAACACATAAAACCCAAATATCAGTCAAATGTAAAACTCTGTCCAAGAATTACCTTCCCCTAAAATTAATAAGTCCACCCAACATCTTCTCAACAGAAATAACCCAGAGCTGGTATAGAATAATGTACCGGTCAAATCGAAGCATCAACTCCACCCCCGCCCCGCCCCACCCTCCCTTACGGCATACCTCGGGAAGGAAATTTGATAATCTAAGTTTTCCAGGGGACGGGGAATTTAATTGATTTCCTGTGACATGTCTCCCCTGCACGAGGCATGCTGGAAATCATGGCAGAGGTGGACATGGTGAAGTGCTGTATAGAAGATTTTAAAGGAAAAAATTGTGTGTACGTGGCTGAATGGCTGAAAAGCCAAAGCTTGCATAAGCTTTGCGCTGTATTTAAAGGCATTTGAAATGTTTTTTTTATCATGCTTTGAATATGAATGTATTGTTGTGTTTACAATATTAAATAACAAAGGTCAATTACTTTAACCAGCTGCATGTATTTATGCATATTTTAATACATGATTTCAGTGAAAAGGCATGAATGTCTTCAAATGTAGTAATTTAAGTAGGTGGAGTGATTTAATAGGAAGCTTTAGATGTTGCATGATTTGCGGTATAAAAGCTGTGCATATAAAAGTATAAAAGTATAAAAGCGGTATAAAAGCTGTGTGTATATGTTGTGGGTCAAAATTTTCCTTGGTTCAAATTTCATTTTCCTTTGTTTTTGGCTATGGTAATGTGTGATAATGAGTTTTAAACAAGTTTAAAGGAAAATGAAATTTGAACCAAGGAAAATTTTGCCCCACAACACATACAACACACTGAATGCACAGCTTTTATACCGCAAATCATGCAACATCTACAGCTTCCTATTAAATCACTCCACCTACTTAAATTACTACATTTCATACATTCATGCAATGATTAAAAGCTTATAGAATAATAAGTAAAAAATTAAAAAATTATGATGTCTATTGAAACCTGTCTGCAGACTCGGCATCAGGAGCACTGGAAAGCTACATGGTTAAAGGAGTAATATGGTCACATATTACATGTACTTTCCCAGGGGTGGCGGCATTTGATCATCTAGATTGGAGCGTTTGAATGCCTTTTTGGATTGGGGAGGGTGGAATTTGAACACTAATTTTCTACAAATTCAAATGCCCAAAGGGGTTGCCTGGGGAAGGGGGGGGGGGGGCGTTGGGGGGGATGTTGAAGCTTTGATTTGACCGCTTCACAAGTTTGCAATAGTATCATCCAGCTGTTATCATTTTGTCGAGGTATTCAGGGTTCTCCCTAAATTTTAGCTCAGCAGGTAAGGGATTTTTGCTAAGCGGTAAAGGGTAAACTGTGTGTCTTAAAAATTTTCCGGGGGCAAGCGGTTACGGGCGGTAATAAGTGCTGCTTCTTCAAACGGTAAATTTTACCGGTTACCGCCTGATAAGGAGAACCCTGGGTATTTAAAAAGTTAACCATTGATAAGATAATGAGTAATGATGGCAACATGGTTCACTTTTTAGTTTTATATTGATCAGGTTGCCTTACCTCTAATCTCACACCACATGCAACCTTGTAAGGCAGCCTGGGCTGCTGCTGTAAAAACCTTTCCCAGACCAGGATAGTCAAGAACATAACTCATCAGGGCAACTCTGAATGTAAATGAAGCATTTCTGAAGGCATCAAAAAATGTAGCACCAGAAAGTTCCAGAAATTCATCTACAACTATTTCCAGGTATGGATCAAGGTGTTTTGGCTCTTGGCCATCTGTTTGAGCTGGAACTATACCAGCTAGCATGATATTCTCAAACAGATTGCGTACGTTCCTAGGTAGGTTAAGGAGAGTAAGCATAATTGGCCACATGGAGTAAGTGACCTTGTTGCTGCTAAACGGATTGACGCCATCAGTGGAAAGTTGTAACAGCATTCCTCGGAGATCGCCATTGCAGACTCCTTCCTCAGAGAAAGCTTGTTTCCAGGAAGGGGAATCATGAATGTCACGCATAATGGAAGGGTCTTCACACGCATCACGATCATCAGCATGGCTCTGAATGACTTCTGAAATACTTGCGCTTCCAAACATTCTTCTCCAACGAGGTCCAAGAGGAAAATAAAGGAACCTTCTTCTAGCACTCTTGTTGGCCCAATATCGATTGGATCCGCAAACAGGACACTTTTGCAGCTTTGAATAATCGTATCTACCAGTCTTGCGAAAGATGACACAGTCATTCGGACAAACATGGTAACATATTGTCGGAAGCAGAAATGGCTTGACAAAGTTGTACGCTGCATCATACGACCCAGGAAGGTTATTTGGCTGTGGCAACAAACGCTTCTTCAATCGCAAAAGATCTGATAAGGCACTTTTGCTTGTTGATGGGTGTTCAGTAAACCACATAAAATAACTCGCTAATGCTTGAAGAACAGTGACATCACTATTTTCAAAAAGAGGAATCTTGGCATTTTCGCTGTCATAAATGTCGTGTTCCATTTCAAGGTCACAGTCTTTGTCAGAGCTACTATCAGAAGGTAAAGATTCATTACTCCCACTATCGTCGCTTAACGTGGCTAAATCATGTTCTATCGAGACTTCATTGTCACTTGATGACTGTGAACTCGTAATGTCGATTTCGTTTTGAATTATTTCGCTATCACTTTGCTCACTGATACTTGTCGAATCTATCCGACGTCGTTTGAAATCTTTACCGCTGTTTTCCTCACATGAATCTGATAGTTCCGCAAATGAATCATGTCTGTAATCGTTCGACTTGGCCAACAATTCATCCTCGCTCCCGCTTTCAGATAACTGATTATCATGATCACCTGCATACTGGCCAAACACTTCTAGATGCCTCTTCACGATCTTACTTGATTGGGTGCATTCGGATTTGCAATTTTTACAAGGACAAAGATTGCCTTTGCTCCTAGTTCTCTTTGCCGTACTTGCTTTCTCGATTATGTGCTGCTCAGCGTATGGCATCTTCCTCGCTCGTCGTCGTTGAAAGTCGTCCGCGTTGCAACCTCGAATGCACGGTTGCATGGTCACTAGTTACATATTGACCTTTCGTTTACCATATACGGTGCGTACACAGGAAACCCGAGCGCTTTTTAATATGGTTGCGTATGTGCGAGTCTCGGGTTTCAAAACTTTTGGCGCATACATACATATCAAAACCGCACAGTCAAACCGACTTCATTCTGATGCGATCCCTTGCAAAACGACGAAAGAAAGACACGACCACAAAGGTATTTCGTTTTTAATTTTTTATTTCAAAATACATAAGTTTTTATAGCGATATTTAAAGCTTTAAAGCTCTGATCTAGCTATAAAGCGGTCGGGTTCCCTGGGGTGCATGGAATCGAGTCGGTGATCAGTTGTCGGTAAATTGACCCCACCTTTACCATATATGTAATACAATCAGAGCTTCAAAACGAACGGCGCCAAAAGTGTAGTGTTCGTGGTTCCTATCACTGATCTCTATATACTTCGATCTAAAAGAATCGTTTTCGTGGCTTTTTTCATTTTAAAATGGCAGATCACGAGCAAGCCGTAATTTCCGAATTTCTCGCTTTGTTGAAAAGAAACCCAAATGCGTTGTCCAGCGTTTTGCAAACGACACAGGCAGCGATTACCTCCAACGAGCAAACGGATGCGTCGAACCCATCAGCAAGCACGAGCTCTAGATCTAGTTTACCCACTTCTGACGAAGAGTCTCCACAGGACAGGGCAGTCGACATCGTTTCCACCGCTTATAGCGCAGAAGATCTGCTGGCAAAACGAGGGGCAAAGGGCAAAGGATCGAAAGCCCAACAAACATTTAGGGTAAGTCGAATCTTATATTTAGCCATTTTATAACAACTTGCATTGAGACAACCGAATAATTATCTCGAAAGATCTTGAAATGCATATATTTTTCTCGTGTTCTTTTACTCGTACACACCAGCTACACGTATTCTTTACACATAAATTATGTAATTAACTTACTCTCAGCTCTAGCGCGGATCAATCGATGACATGCATGCACTC
This sequence comes from Cladopsammia gracilis, assembly GCA_022457155.1. NCBI lineage: Eukaryota > Metazoa > Cnidaria > Anthozoa > Scleractinia > Dendrophylliidae > Cladopsammia > Cladopsammia gracilis. The sequence continues at coordinate 19,043 of JAJGOT010000143.1, read as the reverse complement.
CGATCGAATCGATCTGCAAAATAACACTTTTTGGTCATGAATATGCATTCAATGTAATGGAGAAAATTGCTATTGTGGCTATTGTTGACTTAAAATTAAAGTGTGAGTGATTTGGCGGTGATACAGAGGTGCATGAAGCCAAATGACGCTTTTCTTCGTTCAACACACTAATCTCGATCGGTTGGCAGTTGCCTTCATGCGATCAGTATAAACTTCCAACGATCCCACGCGCGCAAACTGATGCTCATTCATCAAATCTTCGGGTAAACACGCTCAAATGCATGGGAAGAAACGTCCAGCGTATTTAATGGCTTTTCCTTTTCTTTTCCCAACTTGGAATTAAAGCTGTTTGTTTCATTATTTAAGCTTATACGCTAAAATGTCGATCTGCTGCACGTTCGTTGGATTCGCGTTTTAAAAAGCGCGGGAATATTGAGTTAATAAGTACGCGTGCGTAGTAGAACTCGATCTAGAAAGCCTGTAAGCCTGCAGTACAGTGTGGGACAAGGTTTTGAGAAATAACATTTCGGGGGTAAGATTGTGCATGTGCATTGTGTGGCAGTTAGCAGCTAGGCTTCACAGGAAAAAAAGAAATCGAATTTTAACACTTTTAATGATATGGCTTCCTACTACCCGCTGAGTTCATCTTTGTCTACAATTGTTTACAGTTTGTGTTGAGGGAATCTGCAAAGAAATGTGGTCTATGGGAAAAACCTCCTCTCATTCGAGAGATCAGCTGCAAAACCCTTGAAGTTTTTACTAAAAAGGTAAAGACAGGATTTCATGATAATCTTCACTTACATGTACCATACTTAAAGGAACTGTGTCGTCACGGATTTTAGCAAAATTTTTAGAGACACGAAATACACAAGAAGGTACGGAATTTAAACTATAACGCTTGGGAGATTAGCTTATATTTGTTTATAATGATCGAAGCTATGCGTCACTTAGATCCACAGAAGTAAGCTTATTTCTTCGCTATTATTAAGTTTCATAGCGAGTATTTTGCAATTATAAACTCAGCCGTGACACAGTCCCTTTAATTATTTTAAACTATTCCTGTCATTTATGGTTTTATTATATTCCACCTTTAATTCTGAACCGATTGCTTAACAGGTAACTTAATCTACATTCTAGTGTCGCAAAAAAACATAAAAGAAAAACGAGGCAATAGCTTTTATTGTTGCAATATGTACTTGTACTTTCTGGCTGTGGTCAACGTGCATACATTGTACAAGTTAAAATAATTAAAAAAAAAACTTTCAATATTTTCTACAAATTATAAGATAATTAGATAACAATGACTTTCATGTTTAAAGGTGATCAGTGCACTTCCCCAACTGGAAGGCCATGCCCACAACATCAGGAGGAGGCTTTCTGAAAGTTTGATTTACAGAAGAAATCAATTAAAAAATACAAAATTTTGGAAGCGTGCTTTAAAGGTAATATTTTAATTGTCATTTTATCCATGGAAAGATTAATCTGTACTTATTAGATGGAATGAAAAACAGTCTATTTATATAAGCTACATGTAGTACAGTACATACATCTAGTTATTGACACCCTTAATAATTCATCTGTTGACTCACAGTTGGTAGAATGTCACATGGTCAGTTAGACAATACTTGTGGATTTAAAAAGGGGTAAAGTCTGCATTCGGGCCTACTGGCCTATCAGTCTAGAGTTTATGACTTAGTTTCTGTTTCAGCATTAAATTCGCCATTACCCATTGATACACCCAAGTGGAGGTGAAGACAGAAACTATGAGAGTTATGTGGGTTGCCAGAGAATGCAATGGACACTCTCCTGTGCTCGAACCTGGACTGCTTGATCCGGAGTCCAGCATGCCAACAATTATGCCCCCTCCCCCTCCCCCCCCAGTGGATTAAACCTTTACCTTAATATTCTACTTAATAAGTGCGGTCTGGCTTCAAAAGAACTGTTATTTTTTTTTTAGATTGCAATCTCATAAAACCAGTTGGAAAATTAAATAATACACTACATACAGTGCATGTAGGTTTAAATTAAATGTTAATATTATATTATTGGCTGTTCATGTCCAGGAGCAATGCAACCAATTGATCACCTTATATAATGTATTTGTAAGTGTATTATGTATATTTGTTTGTGTTTGTATATACCTAATTCAATAAAGGTTGCTTTGGTCATTGGTAATTGGGCATTGGGAAGCTATTGTTTGGCGGTCACTCAAGCGAAGCATTGCATTGTGTTCTGTATGCTAAATGCTAATTCCCAATTACCAATGACCAACTGCCAAAGCAACCTTTATTGAATTAGGTGTATATATATATATATATATATATATATATATATATATATGTTGTGGTTCAATTTTATCCTTGGTTCAAATTTTATTTTCCTTTGTTTTTGGCTATGGTAATGTATAATAATGAGTTTTAAACAAAGGAAAATAAAATTTGAACCAAGGATAAAATTGAACCACAACATATATATATATATACATGTATATAAATAATGGAGTCGTCTTTTGTGACTTCCTTTTAGTTTTCCCTTTCATATTAGTGATTATGTCATTTTTCTTGTAGATGGATAAATATAAAGGTGAGGCCTGCCAGAGGCCTTTAGTTCCTGAAAAAAGCCAGGAAGTAAACACAACACTTCTCCTGGTGGAGAAGTCTCTGCAGGCTGTTAATGAAGATGTAGATCTAGATGAGGAGACAGGATTCTCCTTTTCTTCATCGTAAGTAAAAAAACAAATAAGTTAATATACAATGATCAGCTTTTTTTCATTGAATATCTCCATCCCAAATGTATAGCCTTTATCAGGGGCAGATCCAGTGGGGGATTGGGTGGCTGGCCACCACCCCCCCCCCCCCCTTTAGATCATCTGCAGGGGTTTCATTAAGGGTGTGCCCCACCCCTTTCTGCCCTTCCAATCATGTGCTCACTTGCTCAAACTCATTGCCCTATTGTTTAAAATCTTAATGGACCTTAATGAAATCCATGCATTGATTTTAACAGGTTTTTTTTTAGTTGCAACAATTTAAAAAAACAATTACTGACTTAGGCATATACCCGTAGCCACGCCATATAAAAAAATCCTGGATCTACCCCTGCTTTATGCATGTACATGTATGACCTCTTGGTTTCATGTTAAGTGTACAAATCATTATGCATGAGAGGGTAACAACTGAAAGCCACAAGTTAAATCCTGCCTAATATTTTCTTGTTACAGGGAGGAGCTGTTCGTAATGGATGGGACAAGAAAAATTGCACGAGCAACTTTTCTACGCACATCAAAAAAAGACAGTAAGTACAGCAGAAATGTAAACCTGCCTTAAGGCCATTTCATTAAAAATATCCAATGTACATGTATAACTTAAGTATTATAAATATTTTATAGCCAAAGATCTGTCCAGTATTTCTCCTAGTCACTGCCACCTGTCTTGTGCACAGCAATTCCTTAATTAATGCATCATCAAAGGATTTCCTGTTATTGACAGTCCATATTTTAAGTTAAAAACATAGTCTTAAGAGTAGCTGTGTCTTGTGATGACCTTATCTACAATCATTGTAAGCCTGTTAAACTCCCTTGATCAGTTACCTACTCGCCAAAAGGTAAAACCACCTACTTAAAAAGTTTTATCATCCCAAGGCTTATAACCATGTTTTTATGATATATGTGTATGTACTAATCTCTGTTTTTTAATTGAAGGTGACTTTGCAAAGCTTGTTATGCAGTCAAACTTTCTGAAGACTAATGAGGAAAAAGACAAAATAAAGTTAACTGGACCTAACTCGGAACAATTTCTCCACAACATCAAGGTAACCACAGTTAGGTGTACTTAAAATCGAAATTAAAATAGCTAAAATTCCTTGAAAGAAACTAGTAGTGTCTAATTTTTTGTGCTATTTATTTAATTTAATTAGGTTGGTGAAAAATTTTATTGGCCTGAAAACCAGTTGGTTAGCAAGTCCAGTGCGCCCAAAGAGGGTAGGGGTCGAGAGGTGACAACGGTACAAGTGCCAGCAAAGTCTACCTCTAGTTGCAACAAGAAAAGCAATCATGAAGGGGTGGAACTGGGCCATAGAAAGGCAAATTCTGCACCCAAGGAAAAATCTGTGCCCAATGAAAAATCTGTGCGCAAGGAAAAATCTGTGCCTAAGCAAACATCCGTGCCCAAGGGAAAATCCGTGCCCAAGGGAAAATCCGTGCCCAAGGAAAAATCTGTGCGCAAGGAAACATCTGTGAACAAGGAAACATCTGTGCCTATTGAAAAATCTGTGTGCAAGGAAAAATCTCTGCCTAAGCAAACATCTGTGCCCAAGAGAAAATCCATACCCAAAGAAAAATCCGTACCCAAGGAAACATCTGTGCACAAGGAAACATCTGTGAACAAGGAAACATCTGTGCCCATTGAAAAAAACGTGCCCAAAGAACTGGAAACACCTGATCGGGATGTGCCCAAGGAAACAAATGTACCTAATTGCATGGAGAAAGGGGATGATCATGGGGTGTTGCATGTGCCGGAAAAACGCAAGTACAAGGGTTATGTATATGTACCTGTAGGCAATGATGACAAGAGCACCTGTACTCCTGAGCCAATACCAAACAAAAGGCGCAGGCTGCCAAAAGTCAGCTTGGACTTTGATTATATGTAACTTAAAATTTATATCATTTTATCAATGACATTTTATAGCTAGCTACAAATATGTATGGAAAACTACTGATCAAAAATTTCAATAATTTTAAACAGATATAGATTTTGTAAATAAATAATTTTTTTACACATTGACGACATTTGCATTACATGTACTTTTATTATATTATATTTATCATGATCATACATAATTATATATATATATATATATGCTTGAATCAAATGTTGAACATTTTAATTTATGATCGGAAAACATTATTGACTTATATAAAAATGATGCTTAAATTGTCAGGATTATTAATTAATTTATTCTTCAATTGCCCATTTCATCAAGATAAAAATTAAATATTTGCCATGGTTTCCTAAATCAATATTTATGTTAATGATTTATTTTTTCTTTAGTGTATTTGTTTTAATTTGACTAGGCTGGCTTGAAGCTAAAAATAAATTGTTGTTTCAAAGGTTTCAAATTACCTGTTTTTGCTTTTAAAACGTTATGATATGCTGTGCATGCATGTATTTGAGATCAAGACAATAACTCATGATATGGCATGCTATACATTATAATGGAACAAATTAACACATTTTGAAAAAGTCTGAATTTCACATACTTTTTCACAGTAAATTGGGTTATTGGGAGATTTCACATACTTTTTCACATCATGTCATTTAGCCTAGTCCCATGCAATGCATGATGTGAATTTGTTATTTCACATGACTATTTCACATCATCCCATGATGTGAAAAGGAGGACCCCATTTCACTTGGTTTTCACATGGCTATTTCACATTATTTTTCACACATGTGGATGTGAAAAAGCAGATGAAATTTTCACACCTTTTTCACATTATCTTCACATGTTTTTCACATGGTTTACTCCAGTAGTGTTTACTCGGTCAGTTGTGTGTATTACTCAGTCAGTTGTCCGTTTTACTCGGTCAGTTGTGCGTTTTCCTCGGTCGGTTTGTGTGTATAACTCGGTCAGTTGTGTGTATTACTCGGTCAGTTGTGCGTTTTACTCGGTCAGTTGTCTGTATTACTCGGTCGGTTGTGTGTATTACTTGGTCAGTTGTGTGTATTACTCGGTCAGTTGTGCGTTTTCCTCGGTCGGTTTGTTGTATAACTCGGTCAGTTGTGTGTAGTAGTACTCGGTCAGTTGTGCGTGATAACACGGTCAGTTGCGTTAATTACTCGGTCAGTTGTGTGTATTACTCGGTCACTTGTGCGTTTTCCTCGGTCGGTTTGTATGTATAACTCGGTCTGTTGTGTGTATTACTCGGTCAGTTGTGCGTTTTACTCGGTCAGTTGTCTGTATTACTCGGTCGGTTGTGCGTTTTACTCGGTCAGTTGTCTGTATTACTCGGTCGGTTGTGTGTATTACTTGGTCAGTTGTGTGTATTACTCGGTCAGTTGTGCGTTTTCCTCGGTCGGTTTGTTGTATAACTCGGTCAGTTGTGTGAAGTACTCGGTCAGTTGTGCGTGATAACACGGTCAGTTGCGTTAATTACTCGGTCAGTTGTGTGTATTACTCGGTCACTTGTGCGTTTTCCTCGGTCGGTTTGTGTGTATAACTCGGTCTGTTGTGTGTATTACTCGGTCAGTTGTGCGTTTTACTCGGTCAGTTGTCTGTATTACTCGGTCGGTTGTGTGTATTACTTGGTCAGTTGTGTGTATTACTCGGTCAGTTGTGCGTTTCCCTCGGTCGGTTTGTGCGTATTACTCGGTTAGTTGTGTGTTAATTACTCGGTCAGTTGTGCGTTTTACTCGGTCAGTTGTGTATATTACACGGTCAGTTGTGCGTTTTACTTGGTCAGTTGTGTGTATCACTCGGTCAGTTGTGTGTATTACTCTGTCAGCTGTTACTCGGTCAGTTGTGTGTAAGTAATTACTCGGTCAGTTGTGTGTATTACTCGGTCGGTTGTGTGTATTACTCCGTCGGTTGTGTTTATTACTCGGTCAGTTGTGCGTTTTCCTCTGTCGGTTTGTGCGTATTACTCGGTTAGTTGTGTGTATTACTCGGTCAGTTGTGCGTTTTACTCGGCCAGTTGTGTGTCTTACTCGGTCAGTTGTGTGTATAACTCGGTCAGTTGCGTGTAGTACTCGGTCAGTTGTGTGTATTACTCGGTCAGTTGTGCGTTTTACTCGGTCAGTTGTGTGTATTACTCGGTCAGTTGTGCGTTTTACTCGGTCAGTTGTGTGTATTACTCAGTCAGTTGTCCGTTTTACTCGGTCAGTTGTGCGTTTTCCTCGGTCGGTTTGTGTGTATAACTCGGTCAGTTGTGTGTATTACTCGGTCAGTTGTGCGTTTTACTCGGTCAGTTGTCTGTATTACTCGGTCGGAATTGTACAATATCTGGTTTGCTGATGTCCCATAGTGAGAATATATCGTCAATGTAACGTTTCCAAACTGTGGGTTCTCAAAATTCTCAAAACTAGTACTATATGTTCAGAGACCGGAAGGAGAATTTGTAGTATTCGCATCAGTTGGCATCAGGGCTTTATGTAAAAAGATCCACCATCCAGCCACAAGGAAACCGACAACTGCTTAGTATTTTTATAACTTCGAGGAGTGCGGCAATCTTTAGAATAGTCACATTAAAATTTAAAAAAAGTTATTTTATACTGGCTCGCATGGCTCGCGTGGCTCGCTTGGCTCGCAGTTGACTCGCATGGCTCACATATGCATGTTGACTCGCATGGCTCGCTGGCTCGCATATTATACACACTCCAACTGACCGAGTAATACACACAACTGACCGAGTAATACACACAACTGACCGAGTAAAACGCACAACTGACCGAGTAATACATACAACTGACCGAGTTATACGCACAACTGACCGAGTAATACACACAACTGACCGAGTATTACAGACAACTGACCGAGAAATACACTCAAACTGACAGAGAAATACGCACAACCGACCGAGTAATTAAGACACAACCGACCGAGGAATACACACAACTGACCGAGTACTACACACAACTGACCGAGTAACACGCACAACTGACCATCTGGAATACAACTGACTGAGTAAAACACACAACTAACAGAGTAATACGCACAACTGACGGCCGGAGTAATACACACAACTGACCGAGTAAGTAACGCAACTGACCGTGTTATACGCACAACTGACCGAGTACTACACACAACTGACCGAGTTATTCACCAAACCGACCGAGGAAAACGCACAACTGACCGATTAATACACACAACCGATAGAGGAAAACGCACAACTGACCGAGTAATACACACAATCGACCGAGGAAAACGCACAACTGACCGAGTAATACACACAACTGACCGAGTAATACACACAACTGACCGAGTAAAACGCACAACTGACCGAGTAATACACACAACTGTCCGAGTTATACACACAAACCGACCGAGGGAAACGCACAACTGACCGAGTAATACACACAACTGACCAAGTAATACACACAACCGACCGCGTAATACAGACAACTGACCGAGTAAAACGCACAACTGACCGAGTAATACACACAACTGACCGAGTTATACACACAAACCGACCGAGGAAAACGCACAACTGACCAAGTAATACACACAACCGACCGCGTAATACAGACAACTGACCGAGTAAAACGCACAACTGACCGAGTAATACACACAACTGACCGAGTTATACACACAAACCGACCGAGGAAAACGCACAACTGACCGAGTAAAACGCACAACTGACTGAGTAATACACACAACTGACCGAGTAAAACGCACAACTGACCGCGAGTAATACACACAACTGACCGAGTAAAACGCACAACTGACCAAGTAATACGCACAACTGACCGAGTACTACACACAACTGACCGAGTGTACACCAAATCGACCGAGGAAAACGCACAACTGACCGAGTAAAACGCACAACTGACCGAGTAATACACACAACTGACCGAGTTATACGCACAACTGACCGAGTAATACACACAACTGACCGAGTATTACAGACAACTGACCGAGAAATACACTCAAACTGACAGAGAAATACGAACAACCGACCGAGTAATTAAGACACAACCGACCGAGGAATACACACAACTGACCGAGTACTACACACAACTGACCGAGTAACACGCACAACTGACCGAGTACTACACACAAACCGACCGAGGGAAACGCACAACTGACCGAGTAATACACACAACTGACCAAGTAATACACACAACCGACCGAGTAATACAGACAACTGACCGAGTAAAACGCACAACTGACCGAGTAATACACACAACTGACCGAGTTATACACACAAACCGACCGAGGAAAACGCACAACTGACCGAGTAAAACGCACAACTGACTGAGTAATACACACAACTGACCGAGTAAAACGCACAACTGAGCGCGAGTAATACACACAACTGACCGAGTAAAACGCACAACTGACCAAGTAATACACACAACTGACCGAGTTACACACAAACCGACCGAGGAAAACACACAATTGACAAAGTAATACGCACAACTGACCGAGTAATACACACAAAACTGACCGAGTAAAACGCACAACTGACCGAGTAATACACACGACTGACCGAGTTATACACACAAACCGACCGAGGAAAACGCACAACTGACCGAGTAAAACGCACAACTGACTGAGTAATACACACAACTGACCGAGTAAAACGCACAACTGACCGCGAGTAATACACACATCTGACCGAGTTATACACACAAACCGACCGAGGAAAACACACAACTGACAAAGTAATACGCACAACTGACCGAGTAATACACACAAAACTGACCGAGTAAAACGCACAACTGACCGAGTAATACACACAACTGACCGAGTTATACACACAAACCGACCGAGGAAAACACACAACTGACCAAGTAATACGCACAACTGACCGAGTAATACACACAACCGACCGAGTAATACAGAAAATTGACCGAGTAATTACTTACACACAACTGACCGAGTAACAGGAGAGTAATACACACAACTGACCAAGTTAGTAATACGCACAACTGACCGAGTAATACACACAATTGACTGAGTTATACGCACAACTGACTGAGTACTAGACACAACTGACCGAGTTATACACACAAACTGACCGAGGAAAACGCACTACTGACCGAGGAAAACGCAGAACTGACCTAGTAATACACACAACTGACCGAGTAAAACGCACAACTGACCGAGTAAAACACACAACTGACCGAGTAAAACGCACAACTGACCGAGTAAAACACACAACTGACCGAGTAAAACGCACAACTGACCGAGGAATACACACAACTGACCGAGTAAAACGCACAACTGACCTAGTAATACACACAACTGACCAAGTAATGCACGCAACCGACCGAGTAATACCGACAACTGACCGAGTAAAACGCACAACTGACGGAGTAATACACACAACTGACCGAGTAATTAACGCAACTGATCGTGTTATCACGCACAACTGACCGAGTACTACACACAACTGACCGAGTTATACACCAAACCGACCGAGGAAAACGCACAACTGACCGAGTAATACACACAACTGACCGAGTTATACACACAACTGACCGAGTGATACAGACAACTGACCAAGAAATACATTCAAACTGAGAGAGAAATACGCACAAACGACCGAGTAATTAAGACATAACCGACCGAGGAATACTCACAACTGACCGAGTACTATACACAACCAAGTTGTAGACGTGTGACAGACCGACTGATAAACTAATACATTATCGACGGAGAACGTAATACTGATCAACTGAATAATGACAATACACAAATTAACAGATGTAGGCGACTGAGCGAGTTATATGCAACTGACCATGTTTATAGACATTAATAATAGCTGAATTCTCAACAATAGACAAAAGTAATTTTGAAACGAATGGCGCGCCATATACCAGCTAGCCTCTTGTTTATAAAAGCTTTTCGTAGTCTTCTTGCGATCTCTCAGCCCTTCGATTCGATTGGCCGTTGGTAATTTGAGCTTAGCGCGAGGTTATGCGACCGTGCCTATGTAATCCCTGCTGATCACTGTATCGCAGGCGCTATTCACAGGCGACATTCGCTCAAACAACGAAGAAGCTGAAATTATGGACAAATTTAAACTTTAACGGACAAGAAGGTAAAATTACTCGAAGCAGATGAACTCCATTTCAATCAAGGTATGATATAATCTTTAAGAGCTATAAATATACCTTAAACTGTAGAAGTAGAACTGGCACTCAAAACCACTGTCCCATGGTTGGCAACCATTTTGGAAATCAGAGGCTGCCTGATAAGCTTTATACTTAAGATAATTTATTTTATAGGCCATCTTTCCACAGGTAGTTGCATTAAACAACATGGAGTTATGTTCATGTATTGCCGAATTTAGTGAATGATTTGGATCGGTAAACAAACAGAGTGTATATATGTAAGACCAGGACAGTGGTTTTGAGTAAAAGTTTGTGTGTTATTTATAATGCGAAGGAGAAATAAAGTCAGGCAGTGTTACATGTATCAGTGTATCACTCGTCGTTTTTGTTTGGGACCAGCGCTGTGTAAAAATTGAACCACAATAATAATTTCAATAATAAACTCACTTCATAGTTAGCCTTAGTAATCAATTTTGGCAATGGGAATATTACATTAATTTGTACAATGAAATTTCTAAGCAGTCTTCAGGGGAGCATACTGCTGAAGTGCATTATGTACCTAGGGAATTATGCTAGGTATCTGCGGATAATGCTCGAATCATACCAAATTATAATTCTGCAAGTTAAAACTACATACATACACTGTACATTACATTGTATCATTTCAGACAATCATTTAGTGCATACAGTACATGTACATGTATCAAGTATTTTGTTTGTGAAATGGTCACATTGTTATCTTTGTTATTTTTCCCTTATAATTGGTCATGAAAATATTTGTATTGTATTATTTCAGACAATCATTTAGTGCACAATGTACAGTGTATTTCCTGCCCGTACTCATCAATAGCTTTTGCTCTTTTATAAAGATACAGTACATGCATGTATCATGTATTTTATTTGTGAAATGGTTACATTGTTATCTTTGTTATTTTTCCCTTATAATTGGTCACGAAAACATTTGCATTGTATCATTTCAGACAATCATTTAGTGCACAATGTATTTCATGCCTGTACTCATCAATAGCTTTTGCTCTTTTATAAAGATACAGTACATGTAATCATGTATTTTGTTTGTGAAATGGTCACATTGTTATCTTTGTTATTTTCCCCTTATAATTGGTCATGAAAATATTTGCAAAGAAGGGTCGTGCAGGGAGGGAGAGGAAAAGAAAGGAAGGAGAGCTGGCCCAAAACTTAAATGCTGCCCCTGTGTATAATGTAACAACCCCTGTTGATCAAGTTGTCACCAAATGTAAATTACACTAGAAGTAGAGTGCACACTTGAAAAGATAATCAGGAAACCCATATCCAAGCAAAGCTTTTCAACTCAGAACTGAAAGAAAAAGAGAGTGGAGGAGAAAATAATGTTGCCTAAAGCTACACGTAAATCCGAAAGCCCAATTTCTAAAACATGTTCTGTTATCAAAGTTATGAGACATCACTGCAAGCTCTCCTTTCCTTCTCATCTCCCCTACTTCCACTCCCAACAATAAAATATTATTGAACCTGTGCTGGCTTTTTATGAAGGTCTCAAATTTTTGTGAATATTTGGAATGTCTTGTGAACATGTACATGTACATGTAGGTCGAGAAAAAAATACATTTTCCCGGCCTAGTAAAAGTCCCGTCAGGTCGTCCGGTACAAGTAGATTTTTGTGTCAGGTAAGTAACTGCCCCCACAAGCTGCTTGCGAACTAAGCTGAAATAATAATTTATAAAATCTTGTTCGGGTAGGTAAAACTTGCTTGCCCAAAGTGCAAGTTTAAATTTCAGTTTTATTAGCCCTGTTTTTTATTCCAATGAATTTGGACTGTCATAATGTTGTCTGCTAATTTCACAAACTAACTTATTCCAATGCTGCATAAAGTTTAGAAATCAGTGGCCAGTGCATTTAATACATATAGTTCTTAATGAGAGTCACAAGGATCTCTGCTTCTATCAATGATAACAACTGATTTTGTTTGCAAGTTTAGCTCGGTTATTCTCTGAACCAAACTATTTTAGAAATCTGCAGCAAACATTTGGATGATTCCATACAGTTTGCAGCAAGTAACTTGTTGGACTCTGTTACAGAATTCTTAAAAAAAAAAGCACAAACAGGGAAAGTATAGAACACAATCAATATCTAACTACTATTCTTGCACTAATCCCCAACATCACCAGACAGCATTATAGCACTCAGAATTTAGATGCTCTCTCGATGGTGCCCACAAGGGGTTGGGCAAAAAAGCAGCCACATAGTAACACTTCAGACTAGTAGATGTGCATGTACATTTACCTTAGGCTTCAGCTTTTCTGATTAGCTGTTATTAATGGTCTATAATTTGCACCAATAGTATTTCAACATGAATCAAATTACTTATTTTATTATTTATTTCTAAGCACTCTTGGTGTGCTATATTCCAAAATTGATTTTTTTTATACATTTATATTCAAGATCTAGCATCAAGTCACTTAAAAAATATGAAGCCGGCACGGTTAAGCTGCCATAATACTTTGGAAAAAAATACTGTATAGGGTACATTGTACATGTATGTGCTGGTATGAACTTGTTGTAGATGTATATTAATCTGATTCTGAATGCATGCTCCCCTATTAATTTTAGGTTTGACATCAGGTTTTTTTAGCAAACAGTAAAGCATTGAATTACATGTATAGGCTTTCTCACTTTAGAGGAGATCTGTCAACACGTTTTGTTTTTATAGAGCTCAGTAAAATAGGTTTGGTTAAATCCCTTATTAATTTTATGTTTGACAATGGGTTTGGATTTCAAGAAGCAGGCCACTCAAAACCACCAAAATGTTTGAGGTCCCTCTCCCCCACCCCTCCTCTTCCTCCAAGGAATGTTAACACCTTGCTGGGGTTTGATGTAAATGTATGGTGTAACCATGAAACGCTTGTTGGGATCCAAACTGTACAAACACACAGCTTGCTTGGATCTGAGTTTCTTCAGTTTGTTTGCATGCATGTTTTGTCTTGTTAATGTACATGTACATGGCACAATTTAGATCTTTTTTACATGTAGCTACTACAACACAAACATAGCCTTAAGCAAAATTTTAAATATGGTTTGTCACATTTGTTTCAGGTGCATTTATGAAAAGAAAATCGAGTTGCAGATCATCCAAGCAAGAAAAACAGCGTAACACAACATAATCCAGTAGATACACTGTAAACCTTTCAAGGAGTCATTTTACCTGAATGCCAATCAATCTTTATTTCCAAGTGTGGTTGTGTAGAAAAATTGCAAACGTTAATGTTTCTACTTGTTGGCATTCTAATTACAGTGCCTGAGTACATCACAATGCTCACCATTTAAAACTGGATTGAATGTATTTAGTTGCAGGAATGTAAACAATAAAAATTGTATAAAGAACATGCTTGGAATCTCTCTTCCTTTTCTTTTGAATAGCTTTTAAAATTGGCAAATGTTCTCTTTTTACTATTTTTGGCATTCACAGATTCATGTAGCTTTTGTATAAACCAATACCTTTAGGCTTTTCCCATTTAAACCAGGCTTGCCAGGCTTTTCAGTTGTTGATTTTTAACCAGGCTTACCAGGAACGCTTGGTCGAACCAGGCTTGCCAGGCTTTCAAGGTGATGGTTTACAACCAGGCTTACCAGGAAAGCCTGGTTTAACCGGACTTAACTGGCTTTCCTGGTTCCGTATTTTTGGCATAAACCCTGCTTACCAGGCTTTTCAGGCGAATTTTAACCAGAGGAACCAGGAAATCCTGGTAAAACCAGGATAACCAGGCTTTTAATTTCGCTTTTTTCAGCTCAAAAGCCTGGTGAGCCTGGTTCAACCCGGGTTTACCATGCTTGCCAGGCTTTTAACCAGGGTTTTGTTGCACGTGTATGACCCCCACTAAACGCCATCCAACGAAAGCTGGAAATGGCCTTGATTTAAAAGCTCATTTTTTTTAAATTGGGACCTAGTTAATAACTCTAGCCTATGCAGCCGGAAAGTTTAGTCTTTCATTGGCAAAAATATGCAAAGACCCAGTACGATTTCAGTATTTCAAAAGTTATGACCGTTTGTATTAGCACAAGTGCGAGCATTTGCGATTTTCCCGACTATTGCGAAATCGACCAATCTCAAGCAAACTTTGCAATAAATAAAGCTTACCTGCTAAGTAGGTAGGTTCTGCCTTCGAATCTTGCCGCATGGCCTCTCAGTATGGCCTCTCAGGGTATCGAGCCAAAAAAAATATGTGTTGTTTTAGAATTGGTACCCGCTTAGGGGTCAAAATTCATTTGAGCCACGCCAATCAAACGAGATTCTGGTACCATTTTGGGTGTTTTTCGAAGATCTCCGACAAGCACCCCGTCATTTTTATATGGTGGAGTTTTTCGATCATGACCGTGCAGAACTACAGTGAAATAGATTTTGAACATTGTTCATGCAAAAATCAAATAGAAATGTTTCCCTTAAATTTTTCATGCATATAAACGTGTGATCGAAAACTCAAAAGATGGGTAGTTTCTTGGTGTTGCGGATGGTGTGATCACCAAATAACGTAAAACAAAAGATTCAAAAGACACTGAACAATACCCACAACACAAAAGCTAACCAACAATGGCTTCCGCAACACCAAGAAACACCCAAAAGAGGGCACGGCAACAGTAGTTTATTATATATCGTATTAGTTGTTTTATAGAGCGTTTTCACTCACGTGACCAATGGCCATATTGGTTTACTGAAACAAAAGAAAATGTTTGCATGAAAATACACCAATATGGCCGCCGTTTCTTTGTTTTGGAACACCAATATGGCCGCCGTGACTTCATAGCGAAGCACTTGCCAGGCCGTAGGCCTGGCTGCGCAGCCCCATACTCATAGAACCAGAACCTGTGCCGTCTTTTTTCATGGTCATGGCTAGCGGAATGTTTCGCGGGCGCGCGTGTGCCCTCCGTACGCGTGTGCCCTCCGCCGTCGCACAGGACCGGACTACTGTACTACTGTAGCTCCGCCATCGCGCAGGACTAGCTCGCGGGCGCGTATGACGTCGCAAAACATGCGCGTACGACGTCATATTGAAACCAAAGCGAGGCTTTGTTTTTCGCGCGGTTACACGGCTGAATGTCACGTCAGCTAGAAAAAAACCTTTGATGTTTTGCTGTGAATTTACTAAGCGGAGAAAACCGTTTAAATTAAAGGCGTTATTTTCCTGAATATTTCGCGGTTTGCTACTCAAGACAAGGATACTAATTAAGGGATACTCAGAAGCCGCTTTAGTGGAAAAAGACGAGCTTTCAGGGATAAAATCTTGCTTCGAGGAACTTCATGTATTACGTTTTTATCAAATGCGGGAGATGTTTGTATTCTACGGATTTCAGAACCAGATGCGGAGATTTGAATTTCCAAGCAAGCGAGGGACTTAAAGATAAAACAAATTACAGTTTTCGATGAGAATTTATCTTGATATCAATCTGTGAGTGACTTTTTATTGGTGTTATTGTTAGTTTTGGAGAATTGATTTTAAAACGTGCTTAAATTCAGTTGTATCGATCTAGGTGATCGATCTCTTGAAATTCATCGAAGAAAGCTTGAACTCGATGAGCTATAATTAAATGGTACGCGTTTTGCTTTTAAACGTAAACTAATGGAGATTTGAATAATGTTTTTCGAAAGAAGATTGTGTTGTCCATTTTTATGTGTTTGTTCATTCATTAGATAGTTTGAAAAGCGATTTTATGTGAACAAAACAAGACTTTGATTTTATAGTACAGTTCTATCTTCACTCGCATCGCCTTGTGCAAATATGTTTGTGTATTTTTGCAATTTTTGATTTTCAGATCAGTTTCTCGGGCAATTTTTGACAAACAAAAACTGTATTTTATTCGGAAACTAGTGGTACTATTTATTCTAGACAGAGAAAAGTTGTTTTTGTGAACTTTTGTACGGTCTATAAAAATGTACTGTGCAGACGGTCGCGTAATACTGTTTTTGAGAATTGTTAAAATTGAACAATCTTAATTCTTGTGCTTCCAACCTTTCACCTTAGTTAAGTTTCACCTTAGTTAAGTTTCACCTTAGTTAAGCTTGTTCAAAGTGCGACGCTGTTAGGCTTGGGCTATCTATATATATATTATGAAAACGCTCTATACTTACCTTCATTCACGTCCACGTAAATTCCTTCAGGGTCCTTGCTTTCAACATTTTTAAACTCCAAGTGGACAGTATAACAATCACTATCATAAATATCTGGGCTTGAAATCTGGAGCATTAAATTTTCATTATTGACTTTTGAAAATGTTGCTTTCTGGAGACAAAAGTTCTCCAAAACAACATCAACAATATCCTTTATGCACTGTCCGTAGCCTGATTCTGTATCTTTTGCCATTCCTTTTGATTCCAAACGTTGAACATTCATAACTTCTTTAATATGTATTCAAACGCCATAAAACTTTGTGACTTTTCCTAAAATTTATCTAGCAACAATTTGATATGACAATTTTTTGATCACGTGACTTGATGTTTCCATGGCAACAAGATTTTGACAGCCATGTTTTTGAAATTTGCATACTTATACCTTTGAATGAAGAAAAACAATATTTATTGGTATAACTTTTATATTTTTACGTCATTTAGCGTTTGTTTATTGGTTTAGATTAATTTTGAGTGAATTTGGACGGTTTTTAAGAGGTTTAAAAAATTCAGAAATCCAAGATGGCGGATCCAAGATGGCGGCCGTACAACTAATTACCTAATAACTACGTCACATGACGTCATCGCTCCATTGTGCGGACCGCAAAGGGGACAGTATTGGACGTACTATGTACCCTCTAGGTTTCATTGTCATAGCCTTAATGTTCTTAAAGTTACGAAGGGGCACAATGTGCCCGCCCCCCCTGCTTAATGCTTAAAGGATGTACCTTAACGTGATCCATAGATACTCTTAAGCGTTGCGTGAAGGAGTGTAAATATACGTAAAGATACTATGACGCCAAACTTCTGAATATAAAGATTCGTGAATCCGGACAGAATTCGAAAACACTCGAAATGCCGATGTTCCGGTTATAGCAGTGGTCTTTATTAGCAGTAGTCATGATCATTCCTCTGCACGCCTTAGCTAGCTTATGCACCTTCTTTATTCTTTCTAAGATTGTATAATGTTGTTACGAATACGCATTAACGGGCCTAGAATATCGCCCCTAGTTTCACATTTCGCTTGTGAAAAGTGCCGTTAAGTACCAGAGTCTGACATTCCTTGACACGCCGCAGGTGCACGACTAAGGTGTCAGTAACAAGACACTCTCCAACACGCCACGTTTCATGACACTTCGCGTTCCGATCTGGGATTCCCCTTGTAGAAATTCAGTATATTTGAAGTATACTTCAAATAGCTTTCCCAAACTCATTAATAATTCATAAAGTGACCAGCTAATAAATGACGTCCATTTGGGTCAGGTGGATGAGTCTTGATACCCAATGAAACACCAGATCAAGATCTTAAGGGTTTTGATTTCAGTTCAAAACCGTGTTTGATCTCAAATCAAACACTTGCATATTAATGAGTTTTGCAACAATACATGTTATTCCACTCAATTATATAATTACATTCGGAACCTTACATTCCTTTCTTGGTCTTCAAATGTAAGCCCTCTCGTGTGCCATCTTTCGATTCCGCGTCCAATGCTCGGTGAAACAGAGTAAAACTTCAAAACAATAATCTGAGTATTATAACTGGAACTTCGACATGACATCGACATTTTAATTTTAAAAACAAAATGGACCATTTTTCTCACCTTCGGTCGCCATTATCAAGAGGATTTAATGCTTCAGCACCATTTTTCTCTTCTAGAAAGTGTCGGATACCGCATACTATGCCAGAAACAGTCTTCGATGTATATCTCTCTCCCGACTTTTTGGCCACATCCATGACAAATTTGCTAAGTCAATAATTCAAACTCAATGCGTCCGTTTCTTCAATACGAGCAGAAAGTGACATAATCCTGTGTAAATCATTGTCCTTAAACATTCCTCTCGAATCTCAGAGAACGGGAACTTGAACGGTCCGAGAAGTTTGCCATTCGTAGAAAATGGATGTTGCCCATTTGTTTTTTTATATTTCGTTGACAGGGGAATATCTTTATCGACTACATTTTCTTCTTCGTCAACCGTTTTAGCCTCCCTAAACCGAGATGCTTCTGTTTCGCACATGGTCTCACACCAAATGGCGAAACACAACAAGCTCAATAAAATTATGCATGTGACGGCATTTGAAAAGGACAAAGCCAAAAAAAAAAAAAACTAGCACTGAA
>JAJGOT010001286.1:17500-34303 GCA_022457155.1 Cladopsammia gracilis | reverse complement strand
GTGAATTTTAATGGCATTAATTATATGCACATAATAACTCGACGGTGGGCGGCACGGTGGTGTAGTGGTTAGCGCGTCGGACTTTCAACCTGAAGGTCGGTGGTTCGAAGCCTGGTCTCTGCCGTCGTGTTGTTTCCTTAGACAAGAAAGTTTACTCCACACTGTCTCTCTCCACCCAGGTGTATAAATGGGTACCGGCGACAAAATGCTGGGGTAACCCTGCGATGGACTAGCATCCCATCCAGGGGGGAGTAGCAATATTCCTAGTCGCTTCATGCTATAGAAACCGGGTTTAAGCTCCGGCCGTTATGAGCCTTCTGGCTCGGGTGCGCGACTTTTAATAACTCGACGACAGTGTTTGGCAAAAAATGTGGGCAGACTTTATTGATAGGGACTTCTGGGTCAAACCGATTTACTGCCTGGAGGGAGGGAAGGGAAATACAAGTTTTAGTTCAGTTTAATGAATGAGAACGGAGAAATGAGAATAAAGAAAACAAACCGGTAACACGACGTGGCGATCGACACGACAATGTGATCGTGACATACAATAGACCATCGACTATACATTCATTAACCTAAATTAAGTAACGTTAATATCATTTAATTACATGCACATAATAACTCGACGACAGTGTTCGGCAAAAACCGTGGGCAGACTTTATTGAAAGGGACTTCTGGGTCAAACCTATTTACTGCCCAAAATCCCAAGAAGTAATGAGAAAAAGGGTTTGCATAAGAGTACTTAGAGTCTCTTGCTTTGGCTATTTTAGAGGAAAGCTGTAATATACTGGACAAAGGGGTGCGTATAGACGGGGTATAGACTATATCTGCGATAGCAGTCTGATGACCAGCGGCCAAGTGTTTTGATTTCATAGTCATTTAGTACGGCATTTGCCGCCGAAGTGGCCACTCCTACGCGAAAGCTGTGACCACCATAGCTAAGGGGGTCAAATCCAAGAAGTCGTGGGAAACAAAGCTCAGAATGGTTGGACTGGACAAGGCTGATCCGTCGTTCAGGGCAAAGAGCGGGAAGGAGTTCACAGAAGTGGTGTTTTCCTTGTGCAAGTCGAGAAGCTGGGACATTATGCAGACTTGACAAATACGATGGTTGCTGCGGCCTGCATATAAGATGTGGCCGCGAAACTGATCCGTTTTTGACGTTTTTAGGCGTAACGCGATGTACTGGTGGCCTTCGGTTTTGAGTTGTAGATCTGCTACGGTAAGGTGGGATGTAGAGGTAAAGGCATTCGGCCGAGGAACTGTGAATTCGACACAGCGGAGTAAGAAAAAGTCGACGGTGATCATGGCCAGCATACCAGGTCGTCGCGGGGACGTAGATTAATGAAGGGACGCATTGAGTTTAGCATGTCAAACGTAATGGGTAACCTATCGGCTAAGTATCTGGCGATATAGCGCTTCGCTTTCGCACTATAACTGTTAAATATCACACACTCAGCTGTGTTCAGTTCCATCCATGAATAAGGGGTATATGAAATAAATGTCTTAGGTATTTTAAAAACATCGAAGAAACGCCAAGCAATATATATAAGCTCAATAGCTATGATTTTCCATGACGCACCAGTCACTGACTCGTAAAAAGCCAAAGCGGGATCGGGATAATGATTCCGACTGATGGCGGTATGGAAAGTGGATTAAAAGGTCGATTGTGGTGCACTTTAATGGCTGTTTATTTATTTTGATATTTTATGAAACTCTCGTAACATCCCATACAATTTTTTTCCTTGTTTTTCCATTGATTTGTTTAATGACGAACGTGTATCGTGTTGTATTGTACACCGTTTGTAAACTATACTTACAGGTTAGTACTGCCGCAGTGTAATGTGACGAGTAAGTTGGAGTAGTGTGATGATGTAACTTTTGTTATAAGTTTTGGATGTTTTCAATAAAGTTTTTCAAAACTGAAAAAATCCCATACAAATCCATATGTTTTTGTCGTTGAGCTGAGGAGTCCTATTGTGAGCCTGGGATTCCCTGTGGTTTGGAAAAAGAAGTGTTCGGCAGCTGTTGTATAGTACGGCGGTGCTGATTTAAAAAAAAAATTGTCGTTTTAGTCTCTTCTATGTATTCTTGGTTATTTCGATATCGTTGAATCGCGAATCGAGCATTACGAACCACATTACGCAAGACCTGACATTGTGCAAAAAATGTGTCTCATTCCTGCGATTCACGTTCATTTCTTTCATTTCCTGGAAGTTCAGTTTTCGCCATGTCAGGTGACTCTTCTCAAGCTGTAAACAACGCTGGTCCTGTCGAAGCAAGGTTTGATGCTGCAATGAATGTCGTACGATCAATGCCAAAGAAAGGTACTAATTTATAAGAACTCTTTTAAATGAAAAAAACTCAAAGACAATAAGTTAATGTTTTTCCTGTAGTTTGCTGCGTTCGTAACACGAGTGAAAGTGGAGACGTTAACTGGCTAGACTCGTGTTTTCCGACTCTCATGAAACAATTACATTTTAAAACCGCATGGAGAAACCGTCTTTCCTGTGATGCAAATGCCTTCCAAAACGAGTGTGAAACGAGACTTGTGGATAACGTAATACACTGGAGAATTACAAAAACGTTTACCGCCCATGAAAGGAAGGACAGGACCTGGAAGGAAGGAGTGACAATTTGCATATCTGTCCCCGTATACTATATCTCGTTCAATGCTTCACGTATTCACGAGATAAAAGTGGACGCGAACCTGAGTATAAAAGATAAAGAATGTGTTAAAACCTGGAAAGGAATAAAACCCCTTTGAACCTGAGTGTAAAAGTTAATGAATGTGTTAAAACCTGAATAGGAATAAAACCCCTTTGAACCTGAGTATAAAAGATAATGAATGCCTTAAAACCTGGAAGAAATAAACCACTTTGAACCTGAGTATAAAAGATAATGAATGTGTTAAAACCTGGAAAGGAATAAAACCCCTTTGAACCTGAGTATAAAAGATAATGAATATGTTAAAACCTGGAAAGGAATAAAACCACTTTGAACCTGAGTATAAAGGATAATGAATGTGTTAAAACCTGGAAAGGAATAAACCCCTTTGAACGTTAAAACCTGGAAAGGAATAAAACCCCATTGAACCTGAGTATAAAAGATAATGAATTCTCTATTTTCCAATTGCCCATAATACACTTTGTTTGCCCCCCAAATTTTGCATTAACTTTTGTTTTAAAATGCACTTGGGAGGACTGCATATTCCCAAGAGCATTTCAAAACAATAGTTTATGCAAAATTTGGGGGGCAACCAAAGTGTATTATGGGCAATTCGAAAATAGAGAATGTGTTAAAACTCGGAAAGGAATAAAACCCCTTTGAACCTGAGTATAAAAGATAATGAATGCGTTAAAACCTGGAAGGAATAAAACCACTTTGGACCTGAGTATAAAAGATATTAAATGTGTTAAAACCTGGTAAGGAATAAAACCCCTTTGAGTTGTGCTATATGCTGAATTATCGGTGAACCTTTTAGGGTATTGAGCCGAAAAAACAAGGAACTAACTTGTTGTCTCATTAATGACTCATCAATGAGAGAGTGTCATGAATGTATATCCAGTGTCTAAAAAAGGAATCGTCTCTTTCGCTCTTAAAAATTGTCAAAGTGTTAGTTCCTACGTTGCTTTACTTGATGTTACCTCTTAGGATCAAAAATCCATCCAAACAACGCCCATCAAACGAGATTCTGGTACCTTTCACTGTGTTTTTCGAAATTTTCCGACGAGCACCTCCGTCATTTTTATATGGGAGTCTTCGCCAAGGGGACAGGACTCATGTACGTTCTATTAGCATCGTAACAGCCGCCGATTTCATTCATTTCGAGGATGCGCGCGTCAGGGGCACGTAAGAAAGGTGCTCCTCGCGCGGGAGTCCTCCAAATTACGCTTTGAATAAACTGGTAGACTGGTGCGCTGTTTCTTTTCTGTCAGTCGAGCGGCGAGCTTATCACGAAAACAAGCTCTGCGAGACTGGAGCAAGCGAATGAGCCTACTTTCGCTCGCTCGGTTGATCGTGAATTGCTCACTCGCTCGACTATCCGGAAAGGGACTGCCAGCTTAACCGCGGCCAAAGGTTGTCATTTTCACCGTTCCTAGTTTAATATATTGCCAATACACTGCCAATTTACCAAACGTTTTGAAAATTTACTAAATAAGTCCTAACCGTTTAAAAACTGTGAACTGCATAATTGTCGGCGCCATTTGCCAACATAATTTTGATCACGCGCAAAGAGTTTTGATCAGTTTTCAACGGAAAAAACTCATTATTTTGAGAAATAATTCTTTTATACATCCTTGCCCATATTTCCATTTAATATTAAATGAAATCCCACTAAATAAAACGAGAAACGCCTCAGACGTTCCACGGATCTGCCAGCAGACTAATAATCTTGTACCCAGATCTCCCACGGGAGTACAAGCACGAGTGAAATCTGGGTACGAGATTAACAGACTGATAAACCGGCGCTAACTATATACACAGGCCAGCAGCCTGCAATTACAAGAGCAAACGCTTTATCTTGCCCTCGTCAGTCACCCGCTAGGAAAAAGGACTAAAAGAAGAGCCGTCCACTGTGACTAAATAAAATTATAATTTGCTTTTTTAAAGAATTTTGATTTTGGCTACTCCTTCACAGACATTATTTGGTTTGTCCATGCCCCTTGAGTGTCGTAAAACCAAAACCAGATTAATTACTCTTGGTCAATCATGCACAACAGATCTAAAAGTAAAGAGGCTGTTACACTAGGCAATGTTTCGTGCCACTTGTCTCGCAATTTCGTTGCGACACAAGTTGCGTGAAAAACTGCCAAGTGTAACATACCCTGCAACAAACATTTCTCGGAATTTTTTTGTTGCCGCAATCGTTGCGACAAGTAGAACTCGGCTCTACTTTTCTATGGCGCAGTTTCCCTATCAAAAAAGATATTTGGTGTGCAATGGCAATTATTGCGCTTTAGCTTTCAATTTTTTCTCAATAAAATGACATTATTGGATCTCTTTATGTGATAATTATTCAAATGTTGCACACCCAATGTCGACTTGCACACCCAATGTTACCTTGCACACCCAATATCATGTTGCACACCAAATGTCGAGTTGCACACCTAATGTCGACTTGCACACCTAATGTTATCTTACACACCTAATGTTATCTTGCACACCTAATGTCGAGTTGCACACCTAATGACGACTTGCACACCTAATGACGACTCAACTCCTGAGCGTGAAGTTAAATACCGAACCGCTGACCATCGAAACGAACGTTTTATGGGGCCTTACATGGAGTACTAACCTGGAGCAGATGCAAAACATGGCCTCGTCGGGAACGAGAATGAAAATCGGTTTGATTGAGCTCTCAACACGTTTGTTTGTTTATCTGAAAAAGATGACAGTTATGTGCCACAGCAAGACAATAAAAGAGTGCTAAGGAGGCACGCCTTGGTGAGAAAAAGAGCGTTTTCAGCAACAAGAATGGTTCATTTGAGTACGTGAGAAGTACACTGGAAAATCACTTCCCCAAGCTAAAAGATTTGCAAGGTGCTTTTAAAATACTACGTGCAGCTGGTGCCAGAAGAAGCTTAGAAGTAATACCAATGCCTCCTTTAGGATATACGGTACCCTTCCTGAAAGAAACCCTGGAGCAGGCGATCGCGTACGCGAGGCCAGTCCAGCGGAGCTTAGACGTAACTCTCATCACACAGTCCAACCGAATTCGTGGACGGGTGTTACGAAAACTAAGACCCTCTAAAACTAAGACCCCAAAATTTACCCTTAAATATAACTACAAATTTGAAGAAACGGATCGGAAGAAGATAATTTGGTGCATTAGACTTGGAAAGGTCATAATTCAACTTCATAACTCGACGGAATGGATTTTAGGGGTCTTAGTTTTCGTGATCACAAAAACCTAGATGGGTCTTAGGTCTTAGTTTTCGTAACACCCGTCCACGAATTAAAACCCCACTGTGTAAATTTAAGGAGTTACCTGTGTGATGGGAGTTATGTCTAAGCTCCGCCGGACTGGCCTCACTTAAGGTGGCTCGACTGGATTTTTTGGGGGCGATACCCCCCAAGTTTGAGCATTAACTACGACGCCATTAACAATGCTATGGAAAAACGGTCACCACAGCTGTATTAGATAAAGATGAAAATTTGTTAAAATGTTGGAGTTACCATGGCAACGTTATGACGCCATGACGTTTTTTACTTGCCGTCGTATTTCTTGGCACTAGGAGGTTTTTTCGGGTAATCGCTTAAGGGAGCTTGTACCTCCCATAGCCGCCTCGATTATGGCAAAGATTGAACAAATTCTATAAGAGCGTTTTAGAAATTTTGGGGGATGAAGTTTTGGGGATTATAAATACAGTGAAAAACATACTATCGACATAATTGGCTAATATCTAAAGAAAACGAAGCGCCTTGGGAATGCAGTTTCATGTCGTAGTAGTTTGATTCCATCTGAGATCGTGTGTGAAAAAGTGAGGGGGATGCTTTGGTCGATTGCGAGAAAGAAAGATTTGATTGGTGTGCGTTCAGCTCAGTGCTCTTGTTGCCATTTTTGTATGTAATTTGGTCTATGCCTACAAATGTGATGATAATTTGGAAACCACTTGATAATTTTTGGAAAAAAAATTGACAATCTCGAGATTTATCATCAATTTATATGGCCTGCGAGATCAAGGACATTGAAAGCATGTAAGGCAATAAAATAGAGCCTCCGATGTACCAAATTTTTCCGCAGATTTTGTGTTTACAAGTGAGTGTCCTCATTATTCACGGGTATTGTTTTCAAGTTCCATATGCATGGCACAACTTTAGCAAAAAATTCATTTGCATCGAACAGAACGCTCGATTGCCTTCGGGATTGCCTTAGGAGTTCCGTTTCAAATTATAACTATCGTGATACTATTTAGGGTGGAAGAGTAGCTCTTAGGAGATTCTACGTGATAAACTCTGGGTAAAAGGATATAGAGCTATGTCATTGTTTTCAGATATTTTTTCATATTAGAAGTTAATGTTTTCGATGCAGTTGTCCCTTCTCGTCAACTGCTTCTTTTGGTATCTTTATATGGGTTAAAAGACATTGGAGCCACGCCCAAAATACGAAATACTCGGGGTGGACCCGGGGGGGGGGGACTCATATAAAATTGGCAGGGGTGATCGACGGAAAATTTAAAAGGATCCCTTAACTTCCCAGAAACCTGTTTTGTGTGTGGCTCACATTTACTTTTACATCTAAGAAGTAACTATTCTTTTTGAACGGTTATTAAATCACAATAACTCTGTCAGTGGCCATTTTCGATTCAAACACCCTCAATGGTGCCAAACCACGAATTTTAACCCCTAAAAGGAACCACGATCAACCCGTCATCTCTGTATGGAGTCCCTCCTCCCCTGGGACGAAATGCCGGTACCTTTTGTGAACTTTTCAAAATTTCCGACAATTCCTCGTCACTTTTATATGGGATTGCGTAAATCAAAATGGTACCGGTATCAGAAAATGATTTCTTGCTGTGTCTGCACGATTTCTGATTCGTGTAAACGTTGTTTCTCTTTAGCCTACAAACCGTATTTTTGGTTGCGGTAAAACTGGCTATCCAGCCAATTTTTATTTCGTTCCTTCAACCCCACAACAAGAACAGGCTATTTTGTTTAAGCTATTGAGAAGAGCCGACAAACAAATTCCACAATTTTGCAATTTATATTTTATTATTAACAAAACTGCGAAAAGGTGCGCTTTTACATTTGCTCGAAAACAAAAAATCGCCTGATCGTTAGACCGTAGTAATAATATCAACGAGTCGTACTGAAAAGTAGTTAACACACTGAAAATAGAATATATATGTAGTATATGTAGTGGAACCTCTTTAATAATATAGACACCAATGAAGGGCAGACCAAACTGTGTCCGTTATAGAGGCAGGGATTGTATGAATTTTCGTATCTTCGGGACCAAGTGAAGTGTCCGTATTATGGAGGTGCCCTTAAGGAGAGGTTCAACTGTGTCAGAAGCTTATCTGTTATGAGCTTCTGACTGTGCATATAGAGCGGTTTTCAATTGAGTATCGAAATAAATTTCGCAATTGCTTTGGTTTTTTATTGCTCCGATTTGTGATTGGTTAAAAAATCTCGCGTCACTTTCTCGACCAATAAGAAGTGAAACCAAGATCAATCGTGACTTGCCTGCACGCGTTTTCCCGCGCTTGGCGCCGTCTACGTATATTTTCTTCGAGCTCTGATCGGTTCGTTGGATTGTTTACGACTGTTGGGATTAGTCAGAGTAGTTACTTTGGTTTTGGATTTACGACATTCAAATGAAAACCGCTTCATATATTTTTCGATGTCATGTGCCACGAATTTTATTTTTTTGTTGTTGTTGTTTTTGGTTCAAACTGTACTACATATTTGACTAACTACCTTTGCTCATATACATCCGATTGAAAACACGTCGGGGTAAAAAGAATAGTTCTCTGGGAAGCAAAAAAAAAGGTCCAGATAAATTGCACATTATTTAACACAGTGTGCACAAAATCATCCTCTGAGAATCCTTTAGGAAGGAATTCGAATAGATCTTAAATAGTACTGATATATGGAATGTTAACAGGCTTGATTTGTCTTGTTCCCCGAACGGCCCAATGTGTCACGTGTCGTTTATGCTTTATGCTTTTTTCCCGACAACGTTTCTTCAATCAGGTGTATACACAAAGTGTTTCTAAGACACCAAGATTAAGATATATAATGTGAATTCTCAAAGGAAGAAAAAAAAACAATCAAATGATAGACTTCATTATGTTTTGTCTCACGATGTAGTTACTTAAGGTCTCGATCGCGACGTTTCTACCGCTTATTTACTCCTGTTTCTCATCAGGTCATGGGGTCCAATGGATCCGATCGATGTCCATCACTCGATTTACAGCTGTATCGCTGTGGTTGCTCGTGAGGGATTTGGATCCTCGTTATTTCCGTTATGTTGCAAACTATTCCTCTACATGTAGGGTTCAATGGAATGTCCATCACTCGCTTTTACACCTGTATCACTGTGGTTGTTCCTGAGGGATGGATTTAGATCCTCGTTATTCCGTTACAAACTGTTCCCTCTGTATGGGGTCCAATGGATATCCATCACTCGATTTTCACTGAGCTGTATCACTGTGGTTTTTCATGAGGGATGGATTTGGATCCTTGTTATTTCTGTTAAGTTGCAGACTGTTTCCTCTGCATGGAACCGTAGTAGTACTGATCGGCTGTTGTGTTTCTTGATGGAAATTTCAATTTCGCTTTCTTGTTGATGTTGTTAGGGTAAAGTTTTATGCGAATAGTCTTTTTAACCCTGGGTGTACCAGTTCAGGTCACAATTAATAAACGTAACTTTGTTCCAAAGCGGATAATGTCTAGTCCCATTGGCATGTTCTGAAACGGCGGAGGTTCGAGTTCGAGTAACTCATGTTTTTATACGGTGTTCCTTAATCTGTTCTTGTCAGAGTCTTCTTGTTTTGTCGGCATAAACTTTGCCGCACTCACAGGAAGTCCAGTATACAACGACTTCTTGTTTAGAGTTGTGTCCGACTTGCATGTAGTACGGTATGCCTTACTCGTGCTTGCAGGCAACGGCAAAAAACCTCTCTAAATAAAGCCTTTGACATAAAATGGCTTTAATGTCAAGCGTGGCCGCTATTTACTTGTTGTGATCTTTTGCACAAGTGAATAAGGATATCTGTTACACACCAGAAGGGATGACATGTGGTTCAGGTAACTGATTGTTCATGTATGAGGTGCGTCGACTTTCACTCGTTGAAAAACAAGGCAGCAAGCTGTCGAAAAGTCGCAATCTACACCGTAGTGATTACAAAGTGAGACAAACGATAAAAAAGTTACTATTTTTCAATTACCACGATTATGAACAACCTCGCTTTTCCTGACATAAGTCACAGTAAATTTCTTAATAATGGCCCAATTTCTCAAATTGCAATCCATTTCCATTCTGGCGAACTGTAGTCAAATACACTTATCTATAGTTTCAGTCACTAGCAGACACTGAAACTGGACGATCATTATTTGAATTGGTTATCCTTGATGCAGAAATGTCTGGCATTTTTTTTAACGTGTTAATTAATGAAAGCAGGTTACCCTGACATAGCCACTTTAAGGGCCAGCTGCAGCTCAATATAACAATGAAAATTTTAAACTAAACTATATGTTATTATACCTCGACAATATACTACATGGTGTTAAAGTCTTGAACCACAGTCTTTAAAAACGCGTAAATATATCATGGGGTTAATCTCCGTTAAGATCTGTATTGCAGACTTGCTGATTTCTACTGCAGTTCAATTTTACAGAATTGTAAAACCCAGTTCTCCTTCAAGCATTTTTTCCCCATGCCAAAGCACAGTTTAAATCAAAGTTGGATTTTCCAGTCTGTTTAAAGGATACATAAGACAAGTGTCTTCAAGTTCTGACTTCCATATCTTGAAAACAGTTCTCCATCCCTTTGTTCTTTATGCTGTTCTATTGACTGATGTAAATATGCATAGGCTCCAGCTCAACTCTCCGAATCGTCTCCTGAATTGTCCTGAGTGAAACTTTTAGGTTACTCACTTTACAACGCAGGTCGTGAATTCTCTGTAAGATCAGTTGGTGTAGGTGTCCTTTGGTTCTTTATGTTGTTTTAGTGACTGATGTAAACATGCATAGGCTCCAGCTTGACTCTAAGAATCTTGTCCTGAATTGTCCTGAGTAAAACTGTTGGGTTACTCACATTACACCGTAGATCATTTGATGTCTGTAAGATCAGTCTTGTAGGTGTCCTTTCCTTTGACTGTTCTTTATGTTGACTGCATGTTCTGTTTGTTGTTTTGTTGATGCACAGGCTCCAGCTTGACCCTAAGAATCTTGTCTTGAATTGTCCTGAGTAAAACTGTTGGGTTACTCACATTACACCGCAGATCATGTGATGTCTGTAAGATCAGTTGGTGTAGGTGTCCTTTGACTGTTCTTTATGTTGACTGTTCTTTATGTTGTTGTATTGATGCATAGGCTCCAGCTTGACTCTAAGAATCTTGTCCTGAATTGTCCTGAGTGAAACTGTTGGATTCCATCACACATTACAACGCAGGTTACATGTGTAATCGCTGTAAGATCAGTTGGTGTATAGGTGTCCTCGGTTCCATCGAGAAACCACAAAGCCACACGTGACAATGATTGAAATTTTACAGTAACCCAGGACTACATTATAACAAAACCTTTAACAACTGAGAGAGTGTATCGAGAGATACAGAATCTCATTTTAGTTGTCTTAATTTCATTGGTGTGTTGTCTGCACGCAGACATGTTGGTGGTCAGATATAAGAGAAAGTTAAAAATATATACATATTCTCGAGATATAGTCTGCGAGCAGTCGCTCTTTTTTTCCGAGAGCGCACGAGATAATTTTAATAATTATGCCAATTAAAAAATAACGTTGCTCCAGTGTCGATATTGGCCCACCTTAAAGTTTCGTACTCTAAACAAAACATATTCCAGGAAATCCGACAACAAAGCGTGGGTCAATAAAGGCGTTTTAAAAATAAGTGATCTCTTGGACAATCACGACCAATTCCTTTCTTTTGAAAATTTTAAACGCAAATTCAACGTTCGATGCACCTTCCTCGATTATGGTGGCGTCATAGCAGCAATCCCTAAAGCGTGGAAAAACGAAATCACGAGCAGTATTGCCAGGGATGTTAGTGAACCCTCCAACGCTGACCATGACACCATCACCGCGCGAAACAAGCCCGCCTGATGCTAGCGGAAAAGTCCTTTTCTCCGCCAACAGTCGAAATCACTCTAAGTAATCTAGTACCAAACGTAAAAGATGTCTATGAACTTCCATTTAAAGTCACCATTGAAAGTAAAATGAGGAGCTTCCAATATAAACGCATACACGACATCATACCTACCAATCTATCACTCCATAGAATGAAAATAAAAGAGTCACCATTTTGCGACCACTGCAATGGCCAAAACGAAACACTCCTTCATAGGTTTTGTGAGTGCCCCAAAGTTAAGTCTTTTTGGGAAGACGTTATAAAATGGTGGAATATAAGGCGCTCGGACAACTTAAAGCCTAACTCTTGCGAAATCCTTTATGGATACAAACCTGAAAATACCAAGTTTCACGCATTTAATCACTATCTTCTTATAGCTAAATATCATCTATATCTCGCAAGAAACCAATCGGAGACCGCTAGCATGAAGGTCTTTCTTGCCTTATTGGAAAGTAAAATCAAATGCGAAAGACAAATTGCTATTAAAAACTCAAACAACAAAAAGTATGAAGCGAAGTGGACCACCCTCTGCATAAGCAATGCCTTAGCTTTTACATCACTTTCAGAGTAAAAAGCTAGGCTTAGGCGTAATTAGTAAATTTATTTAATCATTATTTAGACTCCGTAATTTGACCATTGAGCTAGTTTATTATATCAATAAGCCTTTTTAGTGTGTAATTAAGCTCTTTTGTAATGTTAAGTACAGTACTTAATTGCCTTAGTTTAACTGTTATACTATTGTTTTGTATAATATTGTAAAATGTATGTGTAGGTCACGTGGTGTCAAAATAAAAAAAGAAAAAAAAAGGCAAAAAAAAAAAAAAAGAGGAAACCCGGGAATACCTGATTTTGGAAAATGATAGAAATGTATGTCATTAACTTATAACTATAACTAACTCTCATTTTTACGTCCCTTGTGTTCCATCACAATACCAAAGTTTGAATTTCACAGCGGAAAAGTTACAAATTAAACCGTTTTTTTCAGTTACACACCAAAAACACCCTTAGTTAAATTTACACATGATACATATTATCGTGATATAGTATTCGAACATTATTCGAACGTTATTTTTTTTTTCACGCATTATCTTTAGTAGTCTATAAATTGTGTAAATAGGCCGTACATTTGGCTTTAGTAATCATCTATTATTTTTCATTAATAAAAACGTGTGTAAAGTCAAGTCATGGACATTCTTTAGACACTTTTATAACATACTATAAAATTATGCTATAATTATTAATACAGAATACTGCATTAACCGTTGCAACCGGGATTTCTCTCTTCAGCGGTCATTGAAACAAAACTACAAAAAAATTCAAAAATTCAAAAAATTCAGTGCGTTTCACTAACATAGACTACAACAAGAACATAAAGTGTCCTTCGTTCCTATATATCAAGAAAATATAAAATCAATACTAAGTCTAAATATTTATCGAGCAAGGTAAACATGTACCTTGCGCCTTTCGCTTATTTGAAGTAAACATTATAACTCGCTTACTAAGTGCGATGATATTTATTTAGCGCCTTTTATTAAAATACACTAAAAAATACATCGTGTCCTTCATCTTTAATTCCTAAATATAATGCGAAATATAACAGCAATACTAAGTCAAAATACTTATCAAGCAAGAATGACATGTACCTTGCGTCATTTGCAAATTTGAATTAAACATTATAACTCACTTACCAAGTGATGAACTACAACAAGTGATGTGTTATTTATGACTAAAATAAACTACACAAGTACATCACATGTTCTTCTTTCCTAAATATAACAAAATATTAAAGCAACACTAAGTCTAAATGTTTACTGAGCAAGGGAACATACACCTTGGGTCTTTTGCTACTTTGCTACTTTGCTACTTTTGCTACTTGGATCTAACTCAGTGGCACCAAGTGCCGCGTTGTAAAATGTTCAATAAAAGAATGATCGACAAAAGGGTGCGTTTGCTACTCATTGTTAGCTTCCTGTTCTCAGTCTTGACGACGCATGCCAAACAAAAGAAAATAAGGTAACCTGGGAAAGCATGTGTGTTAGAATTCTATATATGGTACCAATGCTGAATTTCTTTGACTGACTTCAAGTGCTTACAATTTTAATTCTCAAATTAACGTCAAGCGTTGGGCTTCAATGCCACAAAATGAACTGTTTAAACATTGAAAGGGGGGAGCATTGAAACTGCAACAAAGTATGCTCTTGTTTTTACAGCCTTTTACTCCATGTTTTGATAGAAAACCGCGTTGGTTTGCTTGGTGCAACTTGACACAATTCTATTTAGTATCATTGTGCTCCTTTTTTATCACGGCTACATTGTTCCTATTTTCAGTCCAATCTCGAAAATACTGATACCGAAAGTACCACAGAAACTTTCTGTTTTTAATTCGCAAATTAACGTCAAGCGTTGGGCTTCAATGCCACAAAATAAACTGTTTAAACATTGAAAGCCCTCATTGAAACTGCAACAAAGTATACTCTTGTTTTTACAGCCTTTTACTCCGAGTTTTGATAGAAAACCGCGTTGGTTTGCTTGGTGCAACTTGACACAATTCCATTTAGTATCATTGTACTCCGTTTTTATCGCGGCTACATTGTTCCTATTTTCAGTCCAATCCCGAAAATACTGACGCCGAAAGTACCACAGAAACTTTCTGTGATAACAGGATGTTTGTATTAAGTGGTTTCACATGGATCACCGCGTTTTTTTTATTGTAGCTGTTATAGGAAAATACAGTGTGGTGACACATATAATACCCTCTAAACTAATCCGAAATAATGTTTGTAAATAAAAGCACCTAACTTATTATATAATATGGCAATTATAGATGCGCCATTGTTTGACGCCGTAGCGCATATGATAAAATTTCAACAACAAGAAATTAAATTAATTTATTTCAACGCAGAAACAATTTTTTAACCTTATGGTACCGTTTTAACCTTGTTTGAAATACAACAGTGCAAAAATGACAAATTTTCAAATACCCGTTAACATTTTTGTCCTTGTTGCACTCTCGTGACTCCACAATGCAATCCAACAACCAATGAACATCCAATGAGTAAAGATTTGCTCTTCATAATAAAAATATACTTAACATGAATGAAGACAAGATTTTTTGTTGTAAATCACCTATATTTCGACCGGGTACACCGGCCTTCTTCAGGGTGAGTCAAGAAGAAGACCCTGAAGAAGGCCGGTGTACCCGGTCGAAATATAGGTGATTTACAACAAAAAAATCTTGTCTTCATTCATGTTAAGGTTTGCAACAATTTTGAACCCCCCCTATAATATAGCATTATTAGAGAGCTTGGATATAATGATATATTTTGGGGGGTTCAAAATTTTTGCAAACTGCTGTATATATATATAGTGTTGTGACAGGTCTCTCAAACAATGCTGTATGCCTTGTCGAAGACAGAGGATCACTCTAGTAAAGTGCGATCTTGTAGCTTGAAAAGGTTAATGTAGAATGAGTTGTAATTATCAAGCTTCCAACTCCATGTCTTGACTTGATTTTGCTTTATTGACCCTACGTTTCGGCCATCACGGCCTTCTTCAGGGGAGTTACAAGTGTGTTAAGGCTTGCGTAAACCGTTGGCTACCAACGGTTTACGCAAGCCTTAACACACTTGTAACTCCCCTGAAGAAGGCCGTGATGGCCGAAACGTAGGGTCAATAAAGCAAAATCAAGTCAAGACATGGAGTTGGAAGCTTGATAATTACAACTCATTCTATATATATATATATATATATATATATATATATATATATATATAAAACCGAAAATGTGAGGGTCAAGAGTCCAACTCCAATGTAGCTTAACGGTCTTCATCAGGAGCATCTGAGGTATATACTAACTGTTACAACATTCGAAATTTAAAAAGCTTAACGGAAAGAACACACGTGACATGCTGACGTAATAATCAGATATGGAGCTATAAAGCTAAAATAAACTAAGCAAAACAGTATATCACGTGAATTTAACTAGGCTATTAATAGTAGGCTTGAATTTAGAAATCCAATAGCTTTCTCTTGCTCTTCTAATGTCTTGATTAGGATTTCTAACTTTTTCAATGACTGTTAATTTTAAATGTTTAACCCCACAGTTTTTGAAGTGTCTGACAGTGGGAATGTTCTTATGACCTGCGTTTATGTCGCTGCGGTGTTGGTTTGTACGGCGATGGACAGGGTTTTTTGTTTCCCCTATATACCGATCGTCGCATTTTGTGCATTGAATCAAGTATATAACGTTGCTAGTTTGACAGGTGGTGTGTTGCGTAAGAGTGAAGGTTTCTCCTGTAGTTGTGCTTTTAACTGTTTCTGTGAATCTACCATATGTTTTGCAACATGCACATCTATTGTCTACTTTACAAGGCCAAAATCCTGG
Source organism: Cladopsammia gracilis (assembly GCA_022457155.1). NCBI lineage: Eukaryota > Metazoa > Cnidaria > Anthozoa > Scleractinia > Dendrophylliidae > Cladopsammia > Cladopsammia gracilis. The sequence goes on along the minus strand of JAJGOT010001286.1, from coordinate 18,109 downwards.
ATTAGTATGTTCGGCGGATGTATGTTGCTTGTGTTTATGTGAGGAGTGTATCCTAAGGTTTCTGTTGGTTTGAAAGGAGCGGCCACATATTCTGCATGAGGTTTCTGATGTGTTTGGCGTGTCACTGCTAATGGCGGAGTGGCTTGCTTGTTCAGAAACACTAGGGTCGCATGGCGGTAATCTTTTGTTCGTTAGCATCTCTGACAGGTTTCTTCCTCTACGGTAAGCAACGAGGGGGCGGTCCTTAAAGATGATTTTGCATTTAGATGAGGTGTGTAGTATTTGCTGGTGTTGGTTGAGAATATTATGCAGGTTCGGCATTGCTGGATTGTAGGTTACTATAAGGGGTACACGGTCAGTGACAGGATTCTGCTTGGTTCTGAGAGCCTCTTCTCTAGTTGTTCTCCTCGCTCTTATAATGCACTCCTTGATGAGTTTGTTTTTGTAACCTCGATCAAGAAGTACATTATGTAGTTCTCGAGCTCTCTTCTCAAAGAATTTGTTGTTAGAACATATGCGGCGTAGTCTCAGTGCCAGGCTGTAGGGGATAGACGTTTTAGTGTGACGTGGATGGCAACTGGTCCAGTTTAGATATTGATGAGTGTCAGT
>JAJGOT010001286.1:0-15000 GCA_022457155.1 Cladopsammia gracilis | reverse complement strand
GTGATCAGCTTCAAAGCAGTCAGCGAGGGAACAGTGCGGATCCTGATAGATTCACTTAAAGCAGAATAAGGGACCAAGCACAATGGACCATCCGGGACAAGAATCAACTGGTCACCTTCTAGCAAATCAGCAATTGGGCCAATGATGGTATCATACAAGGGGCGCAACGAATTGACTGAGCAGCTCGATGATTGTACTATTCCCTCACAAGATTCTCTGTTGGACGGTGGGTCATTACTTAAATCATCCAATGAACGATTCTCGCACCGGACACCAACACCTGCGCCAATCGCTTTAAAAGTGCTTTCTATTAACGAAGTGACACTGTCATGTTCAATACCAGTTTGTTTAAAACGAACCTCATTGCCCTTTGTAAGAACCCAAAAGCTGATCGTGTTTTTATCAAGTGCTACAAAATCTGTTTGGGAAGTTAGAGTATTTAATATATAAGAGATTGTTTCTTTAGGTTGAACTGATGTGGACGGTAGTGCGTCAATGCCATACTTTTTTTCAAAACATCCATCAAAGCCTGTGCTCGTCCGTTCTCAGCAGCGAACAAAGCTTCATCAGTATCTCCATTCTTTGCAAGAGTACTCCACAGAGCAGTGTACGCAGCGCGATAGAAATGACGAAAGCCTATTTTCCACGTATCTTCTGACAGAAGAAGAGATCTCATGCTATCCAAGACTTTAACGTCTGATCGATAAAAATTTATGGCTTGTCTTAAATCACCCAGACCACGATAAGCATTGCCCAGATTCCGATAGGCACGTCCCTCTCCAGTCCTGTTCCCTACCTCTTTGGAAATTGAAAGGTCTAGTTTGTGGTACTCTATGGCTTGTTTAAAATCACCCAGACGAAAATAAGCATTGCCCAGATTCCCATAGGAAGCCCCCTCTCCAGCCCTGTTTCCTACCTCTTTGGCAATAGTAAGGTCTAGCTTGTGGTACGCTATGGCTTGTTTAAAATCACCCAGACTATCATAAGCATTGCCCAGATTTCCATATGCACACCCCTCTCCATCCCTAATCCCTACCTCTTTAGCAATACTAAGGTGTAGCTTGTGGTACTCAATGGCTTGTTTAAAATCACCCAGACTATAATAAGCAATGCCCAGACTTCCATAGGCACGCCCCTCTCCAGCCCTGTTCCCTACCTCTTTGGCAATACTAAGGTCTAGTTTGTGGTACTCTATGGCTTGTTTAAAATCACCCAGACCATAAGCATTGCCCAGATTTCCATAGGCAAACCCCTCTCCAGCCCTATTCCCTACCTCTTTAACAATACTAAGGTGTAACTTATGGTACTCTATGGCTTGTTTAAAATCACCCAGACAAAAATAAGCATTGCCCAGATTTGCAAAGGCACCCCTCTCCAGCCCTGTTCTCTACCTCTTTGGCAATACTAAGGTCTACCTTGTGGTACTCTATGGCTTGTTTAAAGTCACCCATACTATAATAAGCATTGCCCAGACTTCCATAGGCACCCCCTCTCCAGCCCTGTTCCCTACCTCTTTAGCAATACTAAGCCTTTTGTGGTACATGGCTTGTTTAAAATCACCCAGACAATAAGCATTGCCCAGATTTCCATAGGCACACCCCTCTCCAGCCCTGTTCCCTACCTCTTTGTCAATACTAAGGTTTTTGTGGTTTTGTATGGCTTGTTTAAAATCACCCAGACAAACATAAGCATTGCCCAGATTTCCATAGGCACACCCCTCTCCAGCCCTGTTCCCTACCTCTTTGGCAATAGTAAGACATTTCAGGTGGCACTCTATGGCTTGTTTAAAATCCCCCAGACTATCATAAGCATTGCCCAGATTTCCATAGGCACTCACCTCTCCATCCCTGTTCCCTAACTCTTTGGCAATACTCAGTTGTAGCTTGTGGTACTCTATGGCTTGTTTAAAATCACCCAAACTGTGATAAGCAATGCCCAGATTCCCATAGGCACCCCCCTCTCCAGCCTTATACCCTACCTCTTTGGCAATATTAAGACATTTCTTGTGGTTTTCTGTGGCTTGTTTAAAATCGCCCATACCATGATAAGTATTGCCGAGATTGCAATAGACACTTGCCTCTTCATAGCTGTCTCCCGCTTGCTTAGCAATGCTAAGCTTCTGCTTGTGGTACTCTATAAGTTCCGATTTTCTATCCATTTTTCGTAAATGAAGTTTGAGTTCCAGTTTCCAACCTGGTTTTCTTACACCAAGAAGTGCCTGCAAAACAATAACGTTTTATACACTCGTTTAACGCCGTATTCTGTATGAGTGTTTAACTAATCAACCAAGCTCTATTAATCAGCTCTATAAACTTTTGTAGGTTAACACTTTTACGTCTTTACGTTTTAGGTGATAAGTTACTTTAAGTGATTTCACAGTAAATACCGTATTTTCTAGCTCGATTAAACGCCGGGGCTGTTTATTTAAAACTCGACCTCGCGGACCCGGATTTTATTTTAACCTGGCGTTTATTCGAGAGCCGGCGTTTATTAAGAGCCCGTGACTGTAAATATCGAGAATCACTGGACAGGCTCCCAAAACCGAAAATCCTGATAATTTGCCTAAAAGTTACTTTTGGGGAGCTATGTTCAAAAATATTATGGAAACTTTCTAGAAATTTCTAGTTTTCGTGAAATAGGGGAAAAACGAAAATACCGGATTTTGCCTAATTAAGAGCGGCTTTCCGTAATTTTCGCCTTCGACCATGCAAGATAAAAAAATCGAAAGTTTTCAAACTTTGTCATAACAAAGGTCTTACTAAACCAATTGTAAAAATATAAGTTTCAGTTTGCTTAGTTAAATATTTTTCCGTTACGGCGACTTTTCCACTGAGATGACCCAAGAGCGAGGAAAACCGCCTTGGAATTCTCACTTGTTTGAACCTCTCGTCTTCAAAATATGACGCGTAGAAATAAAAAGAAAGCCAAATACTAAAAGGAGAGTATTTCTTCTACACGAAAGCGTTGTCAAATATCAATTTTATGAAAACCAGAATTTTTGACAGATTTTCAAAAATTAACCGTTTCGAGTGGAACTTTCCCATGCGAAAATAAGGCCAAATTCAAAAGCAAAAAACACGTCTTGGTACATAACTTAGCCAGATAAGACTACATTCGTCGGAATAAGCAATGTTTCTTCTACGATTTTATGAAATAAAATTTTTGGGTAAATTAAATGGAAAAATTTAAGAGCGCAATATGTACATTGTATTTATCCCCAAAACATGACCTTTTGACCTTCACTAACGGCAAAGCAGTGATCAGCGTTTTCAAGTAACACCCGCTAATTCTGACTTTTTGCGGCTATGATCCAAACTTTAAGCCTCCTGGTAAGCATTAAACTCAAGTAAAGTCAACAAATCAGAAATAAGCGGTGTTTTCTTGCAAGTAAGTACGTATTTTAGCATGAAAACATTTGCATAAATTGAGTTTTTTATGACAGTTGAAAAATTGTCATTTACAATCATGTTGTAAAATGGTGGCATTAGAAAACAAGATAGATTACTCGCCCAACTATCAATGGCGCAAAATTTCACTTTAACTGATTTCAAAGTTTCTTGTTTATCGTTGTCATGGTAATATCGATTTTACCAGAATATATATTTAGCCAAACTTCAATTCAAAACCAGTTGATAGTGAAAATTTTACGTTGATCTGACTTGGAAAAGACCGCTTAAAGGCCGATTGAAAAATGTAGGTATGGTCTCCAGAAAACTGATCAAAACACCTTAATCCTGTCAGTTTTGGTTTCACTCCTGCGCACGCTTGGCGCTAGCCTGTGAACAGGCTTCTTTTTGGGGAATTGGGTAAGGTTAAAATCGGCGAGCGAAGCGAGCCGAGCGCGGACTGGGAAAGAGGGAAGGGGCGACGAAGCCTGTGGACTCGCCTTTGATGCCGCCGTTCCGCCCCCTCGTAATTATCCTGTTATTATATTGTCAACACGTTAATTAATATATCAACAAGTTATCATGTTTTTATTCGGTTGAATGCATCGGTAGTAGTATAAAAGTAGACATGCTAAACACGACACCCACTCTTCGCAAAAAAAGTATTTAAAAAGCTTAAAGTATAAAGCTTTCCCAGTAAGAATTCAGAAAGAATTGCGCCTTTAAATCACAGTTATGAATTTGTTCTCTTCGATGATATTGGCCTTTTGATCTCGGCAGATTATAATGTTTCCGGCCACACGTAATAGGCATCTTAGATCCGAGTCTCAAAAATCCGTAGTCTGTAATTCCACTGCAATGAAATCATGAATTCTTGCAATAGTTTTTAGCTCCTTAGTACGTTCTGTAGTTGAGTAGCGTGTCTCAGTGGAGCTACGATAAATCCCCGATGTTTTGTGATAGCTTTTGATTTGGCATCCAACAGATAATCTGCAGCATGCTTGTAAATCCAATCGGCAAAATTCCAAAAACATCTTGCTTTTTTGCCACAGACTTTAGACACAGCTTTTGCTCTTCTCAAGTCTCGGTATATGCGAAAAATTTCGCAACGAATCGCTCAAAGCTTTCTCAAAATCGAGATCTGAAAATTGCATGCGACTAGTCGCCATGTTTGTTTATCATTTGAGCCAGCAAATGGAATAATTATGCAAATTTAGGGGCCTGGCATATGAGATGTCAACATATGTCCTCAATAGACCACTTCTGAGTTTCGTTTAGCCTCTCTATCAAAGCGAGGCTAGGTGCACAACTTTTCATATGAAAATGAGTTCCATTCACATGCAAATAAAACTTATTTGCAATGAATGAAAACTCATTTTCATATGAAAGGTTTCGCACCTAGCCTCGCTTTGATAGAGAGGCTAAAGGCGACTCGGAAATGGCCTATTACCGCATACCTGTCAACACCAAGTGATCTGGCCAATCAGCTCATGATACCAGACAACTCTGGTATCGTGGAACGGCGGCATCAAGCTTCGTCCCCCCTTCCCTCTTCCCCAGCCCGCGCTCGGCTCGTTTCGCTCACCGATTTTAACCTAACCCAATTCCCGTGGGCGGCACGGTGGTCTAGTGGTTAGCGCGTCGGACGTTCAACCTGAAGGTCGGTGGTTCGAGCCTGGTCTCTACCGTCGTGTTGTTTCCTTAGACAAGAAACTTTACTCCACACTGTCTCTCTCCACCCACAATGGGTACCGGCGACAAAATGCTGGGGGTAAACCTGCGATGGACTAGCATCCCATCCAGGGGGGAGTAGCAATATTCCTAGTTGCTTCATGCTACGAAACCGGGTTAAGCTCCGGCCGTGTGGGCCATCGTGGCCCGAGTGCGACTTTACCTTTTACCAACTCCCCAAAAAGAAACCTGTTCACAGGCTAGCTTTGCGCGCACCCAAATCCCCTCTTCCCCACCCCTTTATAGCGCCTCCCACGGAGGTTACTTGCATATAGGATAACGAAACTTGGACAACGTGTACTTCTTTCAAAGGCAATCGCTCTATAGGAGTAGGTCAGAATGCTGCGCAAATGTCCTTAGGTAAACTATAGCCACTAAATAGGGCACCTGTGACAGCGTTGGTAACGGGCATTACCTCTCTTTCTACCAATTCAATAAAAACTCACGCATGTAAAAGGAAAGGATCGAACCTTGTGACGGAGCCTCCCTGTAAAAAAACTTTATTGGGTAACTTCCCCTCCCCCGAGAACTGAAAGTGCTTCCGTAAGCATAGGAACAAGCTTCCCATTACACGAAACAAACTATCGACTCGCTTCCCTCTATATATCTTTAATACAATGCGTACGTAGGTTCGCCACATATTTTGCCAGTCTGTTTTGCTTCTTATACTAGAAATCGCCGTTTCCTTTGATATACAATTGAACCTCAAATGTGGACATCAAAGGGACGGAGGGGAGCCAAGTGTCCATAAAATAGAGCGGTGTCCAAATTATAGAGGTCGAGGATATGACGACAATACTTCAAAACAGCCCAAACTCATCTTTTAGTTATTATAGTTTTATATGTAACGTTTGTTTCGGTTAACGCAAATTATATCGCTCGTAATCATTGTGGTCTATTAAAAATAATTCCAAGAAAAAAGAAATCTGTGACAAGTCATATTAATGTATGACGCAAAATACAACTGTCAAGCAAAAAAATGGAGAATTTGACAATTCATTCAATGTGACAATTCATAATTTTGAAATCTGAAAATTATATTTTACCCCGTTTTGACTGTAGTCTCCGTAATAAAGAGATTAAGTTGATATGAATTACTTCCCGCGGCCGAAATGTAGTGTCTTTTGTCCGTATAACAGAGTGTTAATATTATCAAGGTTATTCTAATAGAAAATATGGAGATTTTGCCGGTACCAAATGAAAAGCACGTTATAACATAACTGCAACAATATTATTGTGTAAGCAATAGTTTGGGTTTTAAAATGTCCAGCAAATTATCTGACATGCGCAAGAAAAAAAAAACATATAACCGAGGGAGAATGTAACCTAGTCCCCAGGGCCTTTTCCACTTTTAAAATAGTGCAGCGTGCGAAGAAACCCTAAAACGAGGCTGTCAAAATACAAGTATTATGGAGTACTTTGTCACGTGACACACGATGAAATGGTGTTTTCGAAGGTTCCTTTCAGCAATTGGCAGCCGTGTTTGTTAGCTACAAGTTATTTATAGTATTCTGGCAGCCTTGTCCTGGGGTGTCGCCAATATTGGCAGCCGTGTTTATTAGCTACAAGTTATTTATAGTATTCTGGCAGCCTTGTCCTTTGGTGTCACCAATATTGGCAGCCGTGTTTATTAGCTACAAGTTATTTATAGTATTCTGGCAGCCTTGTCCTGGGGTGTCGCCAATATTGGCAGCCGCGTTTGTTTTAACTACAGGTTATTTATAGTATTCTGGCAGCCCTGTCCTTGGTGTCACCAATATTGGCAGCCGTGTTTGTTTTAACTACAAGTTATTTATAGTATTCTGGCAGCCCTGTCATGGGGTGTCACCAATATTGGCAGCCGTGTTTGTTAGCTAAAAGTTATTTATAGTATTCTGGCAGCCTTGTCCTGGGGTGTCGCCAATATTGGCAGCCGTGTTTATTAGCTACAAGTTATTTATAGTATTCTGGCAGCCTTGTCCTTTGGTGTCACCAATATTGGCAGCCGTGTTTATTAGCTACAAGTTATTTATAGTATTCTGGCAGCCTTGTCCTGGGGTGTCGCCAATATTGGCAGCCGCGTTTGTTTTAACTACAGGTTATTTATAGTATTCTGGCAGCCTTGTCCTTTGGTGTCACCAATATTGGCAGCCGTGTTTGTTTTAACTACAAGTTATTTATAGTATTCTGGCAGCCCTGTCATGGGGTGTCACCAATATTGGCAGCCGTGTTTGTTAGCTACAAGTTATTTATAGTATTCTGGCAGCCTTGTCCTGGGGTGTCGCCAATTTTGACAGCCGTGTTTGTATTAACTACAGGTTATTTATAGTATTCTGGCAGCCTTGTCCTGGGGTGTCGCCAATATTGGCAGCCGTGTTTGTTAGCTACAAGTTATTTATAGTATTCTGGCAGCCTTGTCCTGGGGTGTCGCCAATATTGGCAGCCGTGTTTGTTAGCTACAAGTTATTTATAGTATTCTGGCAGCCTTGTCCTGGGGTGTCGCCAATATTGGTAGCCGTGTTTGTTAGCTACAAGTTATTTATAGTATTCTGGCAGCCTTGTCCTGAGATTTCTACACCCGGCCCGCCATTTTGAAAGCGGAGTAGACCCTGGGAACTAGGTCGATGCGGTGTAGCATTGACGAACGATGAAGCCACGCCGCACATTTTGGCGTCTCCACCGTCAAAACCTGGCCCTGAGCTCGCACGAATAATCCCACAAGCTGCACAGGGTATACACTCAAGGAAGGGGGAGGGTGGGTGGGAGGTACTGGTATATGAGTGGCGGTGGGGGGGGGGTGAGGCCTTCTAGGGGTTTGAAATTACTGATTTGGAACCGTTTGGAGGGTTAGAAATTTTCTGTCAGATTTTTTTGCTTAGAAGGATTATGGCAGGTACTTTTTTAAGGCCGTAATATAGTGTTTTATGGGAAACATGTGTCAAACAATTTCGGTGAAACATGTATTCTGCAAAATTCATCAATTAAAACATTTCTTATACCAGGTTGAGGTTTTCCTGGACAAATTTAAGGGATGTAGCTGTTTTAGAAATCGTGCAAATTTTTCCGACATTATTTGACACTGGATTCGCCGTACAAATACCGTGTTTAGCAGCTAATAAGCGCGAAGTGGTCTATTCAAAGTTAAAAAGCGCATGCCTCCTTTCGCTTCAAGCCTTGTGTTCATAGCCAGACTTAAAAGAAACGTGTTCAAAGTTGAAGATGCTTAGTTTTGGTAGCTTTAAATTTGATCATGAAGCTAGAAATATTTTTCTCTGCGTCACACGATACAAAATTGGCTAACACGTTGTACATTTACCTTCAGACAGCTTCCAGCGACTTCAAAACTTGTCAAAGATTTGTAGAATTATGATAAGCGGCAACGTTCTAGTAAACAGATTGAGAAGAATTAGTGAGCTTTAGACTTGAGTACGAGTACCAGTTTGAGTACCAGTACGACTTTTGAATTTAAAGCAAGAAACATCCACAGAACTGTTGGTCCTTCCTGTTGCAGACCAGGCCCCGGTTGTTCAAAAGGTGGATAGCACTATCCGCCGGATGAATCACCATCCAGTGGATAACACAAACGATTTTGTTAATAGTTATCCATTGGATAGTGATTTATTCGGTGGATAGCGCTGTCCACATTTTGAACAACCAGGGCCAGAAGATAAGGAGACTCTAGGTAAAAATTCGCGAACTAGGTTTTAAAAGTCGTACTCGTACTCAATCTCGTACTCGTAGTCCGATCTAAAGAAAAACAGGAAAAAATTATTCAACTTTGCGCCACCCCACTTCGGTATAATTCATAAAAAACTGGAACTAGACTTCGTAATCTGATTACGTCACTAACTTCGGTGTGTACGGTGAGTTTTAGATGTAACTGACCGGTAGCTTTATGCTTTGAACTCATGGGAAAATTATCCATGAATACATCTGTGCGGCACAGGTTCAGTGTGTTTTCACCAATCAAGAGCATTTTCTTTCTCCCTTTAAAAACTCTCAACTAGCCTGCGTGGCATGCGCTAAAGAGGGGAGGGAATGGGAGGATTCGGGGCGCGCGCGAAGCGCGAAGGGCGGGGAGAAGGTACTTTTCCCCTCCTTCGCGCTTCGCGCGCGCCCCAAATCCTCCCATCCCCTCCCCTTCTAGCTCCTGCCACGTAGCCTATGCTTATGGAAGCACTTTCAGTTTCGACAACTTTATTGCAACTAAACCCAACGGGCCAGCGGGGTCTCCAGTACTCAGGAATATGATGCGAATTTACGGAATATGATATGAACTATATGATGTGAAGTAACTGAATATAAATCTGTCTGTCTGTGTTCTTCAAGTGACTAAGAACTTTGGAGAGAGAAAAAGCTTTAATTATGCGGGTTGAACTAACACTGACTCAGTGCTGCAGAGTTATGATCATGGTTTAATTTACATGAGCTCCAAAGCATAAGGCTACTTACAGGTTAGCCAAGTCAGTTTTCGTTGGGGGTTCTCTGTCTATTATTAAGGTAACGTACTGAATTATTTTGTCTAATAAGTTACAAGAACCAAAACCCGCCAGTTTGCACCGTAGTCAGTTTTAAAAATAGATTAAGGAATTTTAAAGTTCTGTCTTTTTTTTCTAACGAATTGCATAATGGCCTTTTATGCAATCGTGATCTATATATTAAGGGTGTGAAAAAAGGAGAGTTTAATCTAACCGCAAAATTGAATGGAAAACATGGCGAACGTTCGTGTATTAAATATTTTATAGAGGAGAGCTTGATAGTTCGTTTCGTTTTAGTTTTATTATAGTTGTCGAAACTGAAGGTGGTTAAAAACCGAAAAGTGCACTGAATGCACAAGCATAAAGTTATAAAAAACGCGATAGATCGAAACCACTTAAGATGGGCGATAATCATGTTAGCAATATAAAAATGCACAAGTGCAGGTACATTACCTTCAAACAGTCTCGAATGACTGTAAAACTTGTTATAAATTGGCAGCAATACGATTCGCGGCAAAGCTCTGGTAAACAGAATGAGTAGAACTAAAATCAATCCAGCGAAATGTTAATATATATTGAAAGTCATATGACAAACAAATGAATCACAGGCCAAAAAAAAAACTGTGTCGTCATCCACTTCCGGCGAAAAGACGGGAACTGTGATTACGTCACTTGAGGGGTGTGTATTTCGGTATTTCCGGTGCGGTGTGTGCGAAAGGCCAATTTCTTATTTCCGTTTCTGAAAAAAATTACCAGCCGAGTCCCATATGATTGTGATGCGAGTTTCATATTCGATCACAAAAGAAACAATTATGCGACTGAAGGCACAAGTATAAACCAAGCGGCGATCGATCGAAAGCACTTGAGATGGGAGATTATCATATAAAATGATATGCACAAGTGCAGGTACGTTACCTTCAAACAGTCTCGAATGACCTCAAAACTTGAGTACAAATTGGCAGCAATACGATACGCGGCAAAACTCTGGTAAAAGAAAGAGTAGAACTAAAATCACTCTAGCGAAATGTAGATATATATTGAAAGTCATATGACAAACAAATGAATCACAGGCCAAAAAAAAAAACTATGGCGTTACGTCACTTTTGGTGGAAGTCTCAGAGAGTGATTACGTCAATTGAGATGCGGTGTGTATGGTGGTTTTTGGGTGTTGCCTGAATAATTAGACCGAGGGCTTCTATAGACGAACACTTAACTGACCTACAATAATAGACAAACGTGTTGGGAACACCGGTTAACAGTTTTCGCTATTCATTGCTTTTTCTCCGCTTCCCTTTTTATACAATGTTGTTTATAACTGGACGTTTTAATGCGTAATTGCTGGCTGAGATCTCAACATTGATAAGGGGGAAGGGGGACACCTCAGGAGAATAACAAATGATCGTTACTTAACATTAAAAGAGCTTTTTTTACGACCTTCCCAACTACTTCTGTCTGCAATTATAGCTTTATGCGTTTGAATTCATGGGAATATAAACATGAACACATCTCTGCAGCATGGTTCAGTGTAATTTCAACATGCAGGAGCATTTTTAACTCTCAACTGGTGAACAACATAGTCCGGCCGCTTTATCCTCCTTGAATTCACATCATATTTCTGAGGTCAGAGTAATTGGTTTATTTTAAATACAGTCAACGAAGCCGAAGGTGGTTAAAAACTGAAAGTGCCTCCATATAAAGTAAAAAAAATACCAAGCTTTCCGTTAAACACAATACTGTAACCTCAGAAATATGATGTGTTAACGAAACATAAAGCGACCGGTCTGTGTTGTTGTTCATATCCTATCCCCTTTCTTGCGTCTGCCACGCAGGCTTCCATAAGCATTAAAATAATTTACGTTAAACAAAACGAATTATCGCAAGCTTTTACTGTAAATTTTTAATACACCACGTTAGTAGCCCGTTTCATTTAACGGTCTGTTTTGCATTTTACATGTCATATAGTTCACAGAACACTTACAAGACCAATTTTTTGTTCACGTTTCTGAACAATTACCAGCCAAGTCCTATATGATTGTGATGCGAGTTTCATATTCGATCAAAAAAGAAACAATTATACGACGACTACACAAGTATGAAGTAATAAAACAAGCTGCGATCGATCGAAACCACTTAAGATGGATGATTATCCTGTTAGCAATATAAAAATGAACAAGTGCAGGTACATTACCTTCAAACAGTCTCGAATGACCTCAAAACTTGTTACAAATTGGCAGCAATACGATACGCGGTAAAGCTTTGGTAAACAGAAAGAGTAGAACTAAAATCACTCTAGCGAAATGTAGATATATATTGAAAGTCATATGACAAACAAATGAATCACAGGCCAAAAAAAAAAAAAAAGAAAAGTGGCGTTACGTCACTTTCGGTGGAAGTCTCAGAGAGTGATTACGTCACTTGAGATGCGGTGTGTATGGTGGTTTTTGGGTGTTGCCTCAATAATTAGACCGAGGGTTTCTACAGACGAACACTTAACTGACCTACAATAATAGACAAACGTGTTGGGAAGGCCGGTTAACAGTTTTCGCCATTCATTGCTTTTTCCGCTTCCCTTTTTATACAATGTTGTTTATAACTGGACGTTTTAATGCGTAATTGCAGGCTGAGATCCCAACATTGATAAGGGGAAGGGGGACACCTCAGGAGAATAACAAATCGTTACTTAACATTAAGAGAGCTTTTTTACAACCTTCTCACTACTTCTGTCTGCAATTATAGCTTTATGCGTTTGAATTCATGGGAATATAAACATGAACACATCTCTGCAGCAATGGTTCAGTGTAATTTCAACATGCAGGAGCATTTTATTTCTCCCACTAAAAACTCTCAACTGGTGAACAACATAGTCCGGCCGCTTTATCCTCCGTGAATTCACATCATATTTTGAGGTCAGAGTAATTGGTTTATTTTAAATACAGTCGACGAAGCCGAAGGTGGTTAAAAACTGAAAGTGCCTCCATATAAAGTAAAAAAAATACCAAGCTTTCCGTTAAACACAATACTGTGACTCAGAAATATCGGATGTGTTAACGAAACATAAAGCAACCGGTCTGTGTTGTTGTTCACCTCCCATCCCCTTTCTTGCGTCTGCCACGCAGGCTTCCATAAGCATTAAAATAATTTACGTTAAACAAAACGAATTATCGCAAGCTTTTACCTGTAAATTTTTAATACACCACGTTAGTAGCCCGTTTCATTTAACGGTCTGTTTTGCATTTTACATGTCATATAGTTCACAGAACACTTACAAGACCAATTTCTTGTTCACGTTTCTAAAAAAAATTACCAGCCAAGTCCCATATGATTGTGATGCGAGTTTCATATTCGATCACAAAAGGAACAATTATGCGACTGACTACACAAGTATAAGTAATAAAACAAGATGCGATCGATCGAAACTACTTAAGTTGGATGATTATCCTGTTAGCAATATAAAAATGCACAAGTGCAGGTACATTACCTTCAAACAGTCTCGAATGACCTCAAACCTTCTTACAAATTGGCAGCAATACGATACGCGGCAAAGCTCTGGTAGACAGAATGAATAGAACTAAAATCACTCCAGCGAAAAGTAGATATATATATTTTAAGTTATATGACAAACAAATGAATCACAGGCCAAAAAAACTATGTGGCGTCACCCAACGTCCAGCGAAATTCTCAGAGAGACGGGAACTGTGATTACGTCACTTGAGATGCGGTGTGTATTTCGGTTTTTGGGTGTTGCCTCAACAGTTAGACCAAGGGCTTCTATAGACGAAAACGTAACTGACCTACAATCATAGACAAACGTGTTAGGAAGGCAGGTTAACAGTTTTTGCCATTCAATTCTTTTTCTCCGCTTCCCGTTTTATACAATGTTGTTTATAACTGGATGTTTTTAATGTGTAATTGTTGGCTGAGATCCCAACATTGATAAGGGGGAAGGGGACACCTCAGAAGAATAACAAATGATCGTTATTTAACATTAATTGAGTTTTTATACAACCGGCTTCCCAACTACTTCTGTCTGCAATTACAGCTTTATGCATTGAATTCATTGGAATATAAACCGTGAACACATCTACAGCTGCAGCATTGGTTCAGTGTAATTTCAACATGCAGGAACATTTTCTTTCTCCCTCTTAAAACTTTCAACGGGTGAACAACACATTCCGGCCGCTTTATATTCCGTATATTCACATCGTATTTCTGAGGTCAGAGTAATGCTTTGTTTAAATACAGTTGTCGAAACTGAAGGTGGTTAAAAACTGAAAGTCCTTCCATATAAAGCTTTCAAAAATACCAAGCTTCCCGTTGAGATCCGTTGAAAAAGAAAAACGAACATTCAATCTCGCCTCTATGAATCTTTAATACACTACGTTCGCAATATTTGCCAGTCTATTTTGCGTGTTAAATCAGTAATACTCGCCTATATTTTTATAGCCTTAATATAAAATCACGATTGCATAAAAGGGTATTTTGCAATTCTTCTAAAAATAAAGACGGAAACTTTATTTCCTAACCTATATTTAAAAAGTACTTTGCAAACGAGTGGGTTTTGGAGCTTGTAAGTTGTAAGACAAAATAATTCAGTAGATCGAGAGCCGCCAAAGAAAACTTGGTTGCTGTCCTGTACGTTGCCTTATGCTTTGGAACTCGTGTGAATGTAAACCACGATCATAGCTCTGCAGTACTGTTACTCAGTGTAATTTCAGTTTCTCTTTTTGTCTCTCAGCAACCTTTTTAATATGTTCCGTCAATTCACATCATACTGTTCTTATGCTATTCCGACAATTCACATCATATTTCTGAGTACTGGGTTTAGTTGAAATATTGTTTCCGAAACTGTTATTGCTTCTATAAGCATAAAAAGTCTCGAAGGTCAAAATTGGCAGCAATACAATAGGCCTGAAAGCTCTGGTAAACAGAATTAGAAGAACTAAGTCGCTACAGCGAAATAAAGATGTGTATGTACCCCGCCTAGGACGCGTGAGTTCAAATTCCCTATCCCCGGGACATGACAAGCGGTCAGGAAGGGGGGAAGGGCGGGGTGATGTTGAGGTTTTGTCTGGGTCGTTACATAACAGCCTGGTGTAAAGAGAGCTAATAATTGAAAAGGTGGCAGACAAACTACAATGCTGAGAGAGCGAATGCGATTCCTTGCTTTTCTCTTTATCCCGAAATGGTATTTTCGCGTATATGGGGGTGGGAAGGGTGGTGGGGGGGGGGGGGGGGGGGGGGGGGGGGGGGGGGGGGGGGGGGGGGGGGGGGGGGGGGGGGGGGGGGGGGGGGGGGGGGGGGGGGGGGGGGGGGAGGACTAGCGATGAGTGAGACTGCGAAATCTCAAACACGTGACCACAATATGAGAAGAGCTAACAACCCTGAATGTTGCAATTCATTTTATTACTAGCAAATCTACCAATTAG
>JAJGOT010001285.1:0-34469 GCA_022457155.1 Cladopsammia gracilis | reverse complement strand
CCCCCCCACCCCCCCCCCCCCCCCCCCCCCCCCCCCCCCCCCAAATTTTGCATAAACTATTGTTTGTAAATGCTCTTGGGAATATGCGGTCCTCCCAAGAGCATTTACAAACAATAGTTTATGTTTTAGAATTCCGGATATCACAAAAACGAATCTTATAATTGTTTTAAAGCTGGTTTTCACTAGCGCATAAGCATAAGCACAAGCCAACATACGCAGACTCAGTAACGTGTTATTCATTAGTTCCAATTGTTTGAACAAAACAGAACAATAGGCACTAATGATCAACATGTTACTGAGTCTGCGTATGTTGGCTTATGCTTATGCGCTAGTGAAAACCAGCCTTTATTATTCATCGTTTTAAAGAAAATAACGACAAACGCACATGAAACACAGTTTATTATTTTCCAACAAGGTTAGAATTCACCACCCGTGAACTTGACATTGCTCTTGGAAATCATGCATTGCGCGCGCACTCTACAGATTATTCAGTAACGTTCCACATAAGAACGATAGCAAACTTCATTATTCTGCGGCATTGGCTCTTTCCCACATAGAATATCTTCGATTTCAAGAATAGAGGAGGAGCTGATGGTTAATAATTATATTTCATTATAAAAATAAAGAAAATCCATTTGCGTCAAATTAATTTTAGGAAATGTTCGTGCTTAACCAATAAGAATAGCAGAAGACAATAGCTAATAATTTTGCTTCTTTGATGAAGTTCCCCAAATACAATATCTTTTAAAAATTGTAAGTTGTGCGATTGAGTCTCAAATTACTTGAAACTTTAAAAAAATGCACCTTGCGGTTTTTGAGTCTAGGCCAATGAGATCACTAGTTGTAACAATGAAAAAAACTTGACATTCCATCGTGATTGACATTCCATTGCCGTTCAGCGCAATCCTTCTTATGCGGATCATTACTTCATTTATCTGCTAGCAGATCAGTAAATAATCTGTAGGGTGAACTGATTTCCAGATAGTGACAGATAGTGACTACAGTGAATAATAACAATGGATAGCGGCTGCCCGAAACGACCTTTACAAGCTTTCGCACCATCTCGTTCGCATAATTGTCTATAAAGCGCCTTAAGATCATGACGATGTAATGCGCTTCAATATATTGTTCATACTATGCCAAAAGAATGACTGCACTTTCATAAATTTACACAATTCACATAAAAATTATTTTGCGTAACATTGCGTATAAAGATAGAATGCTCAGAAAAATTATAAGGCGTTCTACCCAGTGATTTTGGCCGTGTCACAGTCAGATGTTGTATTTCTTGTTTATTGTCAGGTTGCTGATGATGGGTATGGGGTTTCTTACATCATCGCTGGTGAAGATACCTTTTTTATCCATATCACCTGCAAGGTTTCATCAAAGAAAACTGTAAGTAGTGGTACTTTGTTTATTTCTTTTAACCTTGTCTAGTCTGTGACTTTCCTCTGTGGTCTGAGTATCGCTACTTCTATCAATTTTCCTTTTATGACGTTGCTATTATGAGCCTCATTGTGATCAGTATCGTAGAGCGTTTTCAATTGAGTGTCGAAAGTGTTATGGTTTCGCATTGATACGCTTTGTGATTGGCTAAAATTCTCGCGCCACTTTCTCAACCAATCAGAAGTAAAACCGAAACCAATGCTGATTAGCTCGCACGCGTTTTCCCGCGCTTGGTGCCGGCTACATGTATCTGCTTTACGTTCTGATTGGTTCATTGGATTGTCTGCGTCTGTTGTGATTGGCCAGAGCAATTACTTTGGTTTTGGTCTTCACGACACTGAAGTGAAAACAGCTCTATTATAATAGTATGAACAAATCGTATCAGTTGTGTAATGTCGTCATTGTTTTTGTTTGACAGGATTGTAAACGCTTTTCAGAGAACATCAAAGAAAGCTTTGCAGACATAAAGGCCTTGTTTGACGAATAAACTACAATCTTCATCACCACACGACCTTACCATAATAGAGCGATTTCCGTATGACCTTGACATGATTATAGGTAAAAACAACAAAACAACAAACGAAATGTAAAGAGGCAATTTGATTGGATAAACAAACGGAGGCAAACGCGCGCGGCTTTTAGTTGGTTTCGCGAACACGCAAAGCAAAGCGAACGGATTGCGAGTAAACAGAGCAGCTATTCTCTTTGACGTCACTCGCTTTTCAGCATTCTGATTGGTCAATCGAACAAGCCGTTTTCCATATTAGGGATATTTTTAGCGGGAAAACGAGCAAAGCTTGTTTTGATCCTTTCAACTACTGGCGGATGAAGCAACGAACACTCAGAGAAACCATTTTTCGGGGTCTTACGAAAATCACTCTATCTGTATACCTGCGTAACAATTTGAATTTAACAGCGTACGTACCAAAATATACTCCTATTTAGCCGTTATCTTTTTGTCCCCTTTGCAGCATTCACATATGACGTATGTTGTGTGAATAAGGGGTTTGAAGTTAACTCTTTTAACCTGGACACACTGTTGAAAGAAAACTCCTTCGGCTTGATGTCAGGTTACTATTTAATTTTCATTTTCAGAAACTCCCTCCCTTAACTGTTCCCGCATTTTTTTTTTTTTGATGACATTAAACCTCAGACTGTTAGACAACGCAAATTTCAAACATCGTTTTGAACCCTTGCTTTTGTAGTGGTTAATATTTGTAATCACAGTCCCCACCGCACTCTACCCCGGACTGTTGAGATACTTTGTCTCAAACACAGCTTTCCTGAAAGTTTTAATATATTAAACATAAGTTAAATTGGTGTTAGCACCTTAGGTAGTAATAAAATAAATGAAAGGCGGCTTATATTTTCAATAAAACATACGAACGACAATTTGTATTCATTCAAAGCTGCTATAGGAGTGAAAAATTAGAATTTTAGTATTTTGTGTGTTTAGAAGTTTAATTATCAATTATTGGACGAGGATGATCAAAATATCGCGATTTTCCAGTGTCTCGGAGATCAAATCGCGACATTTTCCGATAGCCGAGTTCAATGATTGTTTTATCATTCGATCACCGATTTTTCAATTTAAAGTGCACCTAACCCCAATTTGTTTCTTTTAATCAACTCAATGTACGTTGAAAAGTCGAATTGTGAAGTATTTCTTGTTTTTAACGCCACGTTAGTGAGTTATAGAGATTTGAATTTACAAAATGCTAATTAGATGACGTTAAATCAAGACTTTACCATTATTTCTACTTCAATTTACAATACGCAGTTCACAGCTAAAGGATAATCAATTTAAGAAATACCAAATGAAAACTGTTTATAGTCAATTGATTTCTAAAAAAATATTACTTGCAGGTGGAAACAAGTAGTTGTATAATAAATGAGTCTAGATTTGACGTCATCTTATTAACATTTTGTAAATTCAAACCTCTATAATTCACTAACGCAACATTAAAAACAAGAGATATTAAACTATTCAACTTTTCAACGTACATAGAGTTGATTAAGCGAAAAAAACAATTTTGGGGTTAGGTGCACTTTAATATTTACTCATAACTGCTAAAACAACAGAAATCGGGCTGCTATTGTGGTATGTACTTGGTGTATCCCTTATTATTTTGTATTTAAACACTTTTTTTTTATTTCAGTAGAAAAAGAAGATAAAAACAGCAGAATAGGTAATCGAACCCGGGCCGTATGATCTGCTGCATGCACACTATCCACTACACCACTGAGGACTAGCTGCCGGAATCTGTAATTTTTAAGGGATATAAGATAATATGCTGCTAGCCCAGACCATATATAAGAACCCTTTCGATACACTGGAAATACTGGAATCAGCTTAACCCTAAATACTAAAATCAGTGCTTCAACCCTAGATACTGTAATCCGACCATAAATTACACTGCAATATATCTAAATACATTACAATAAGGGATACATGAAGTACCGTACATAATGATCAGGGATACACCAAGTACCTAGGGCCATTGTAGAGGATGGGAGCAGAACATTTCGCAGCAAAACAACTTTGCACCATTACGCGCATGACCTGAATTATTCGTAGGCAGTTAATCGTAGGTCACGTGGTGGGCTCTCGGCCAATGAAAAGGAAGAAAAAGTGCATCGAATGATAAATCTAGTTATTGTTTTGCCAGCTGAGATCTTTCGCAGATCTTTGGCAAAACCAAGCATTTTTGTTTGCGGTCCTTTGCCACTTGTTCTATCTTAATGCCATTGTACAATTAGAATAAATTTATTGAGAATATCCATCACCATGTTATGGCCCTCGCTTTTGTTGATTTTAAATGTAGAAGTAGATAATCACGGTTTCTTCAAAGATGGTCTTACAATAAAAATACAAAGCCATTCCTTTTGTCTGGACAAAAAAAATACGGACTGAACCGATCATCAGAGCTCGGAGCAAAACAGTGACACCTGGGAAAACACGGGAAAACGAGCGATAATCCAA
The DNA here is from genome assembly GCA_022457155.1 of Cladopsammia gracilis. NCBI lineage: Eukaryota > Metazoa > Cnidaria > Anthozoa > Scleractinia > Dendrophylliidae > Cladopsammia > Cladopsammia gracilis. The sequence goes on along the minus strand of JAJGOT010001285.1, from coordinate 30,040 downwards.
GTCACTGTATCGCGAGTTCGCCTTGATGTTGATTTAGTAAAAACTAATGGACTAGCGTGAGCAGTCCCTCTTTTCCTCAATGATGCTGAAGAAGATAGCAGCGACACGCAAGCATGCGTATTAGACTGCCCGCAGCGCGGGTTCTCGACGCGCAGTGAGCGAATGGGGTAAAAGAGGGGTAAGCTCATTAACTGCAGTGATTGGCGACATGATAAAATTTGTATTTCATTACATAAGCTATAACAGAGTAGTTGAGTTAGCTTGATGTAAATAATTAAGCGTGTTCACCGGCGACAAGCCAAAATTGTGTATTTATTGAAGATCTTTTTCAGCGTAAACCATTTCCAAACTTTTAGGTCGACTGGTTGAGAGTTCAGCTTGGTGTAAATACTTGATGACTGGCGACACGCTTATTAATTAAAGTCGTGTATTTGTTGAAGATCTGTTTCAGCGTAACCATTTGTAAACTTTAAGGAGAGTTAGCTGAGTTCAGTTAGGTCAAAAACTTGGTGTATTGTATGTAATATATCAAACGCGAGGAATAGTGTTTCATCTGGATATCCTAACACCGAGAAGTGGGTTAAAAAAAGAGGTGCTGCCGAGTTTTTTAACGCACTTCGAGTTGTTTGGATACTTGATGATATAGCTTCTCAATACCGATCATTAAATACAGAGAAAACGAAGGAACAGAGCAGTTTTCAATTGAGTGTCGTAAATAAACCAAAACCAAAGTAATTACTCTGACCAATCACAGCAGTCGTAAACAATCCAATGAACCAATCAGAGCTCGAAGCAATTACATGTCGGCGGCGCCAAGCGCGGGAAAACGCGTGCGAGCAAGTCACGATTGGTTTTGGTTTTACTTCTGATTGGTCGAGAAAGTGACGCGAGATTTTTTTAGCCAATCACAAAGCGTAGCAATGCAAAACCAAAGCAATTGTGTAATTACTTTCGACACTCAATTGAAAAAACTGCTCTAAAATTGCCAAAATCTAAGCGGAGTCTGCAGAGTCTCGTTTATTATTTTCTCTGCCCAACATTGATGAATTATTAATGAGTTTGAGAAGTATTTTCAAAAGTTTTATATCTTCGATACACGTACATGCATGCATTTTAGGTTAAGCTTCTGTCATATACAGCACCGGTAAAAAGACCCAAAAGTTCTGGAATGAGCCGGGTCTTGAAGTCTCGTTCCCATTCTCAAAGTATATGGCTGCTAAGTCCTGAGCACGAGGATCAAGGTCCTGGTACTCAGGCCAGGACGGCTAAGAGGGCCAAGCGGCTCTGGGAACGAGACTGTAACGAGGGCACTTGCTTCTGGAACTTTCTGGTTTTGCTTGAACATATCTTGGTAGAGTTATTCTTATATTGTATTCTAAGTATATAATTCGTAAGCTCGAGTTAGTGAAGTTGTGGTGTGAAATGGAATCGCTTTGTTAATGAAACGATTTAGTGCAAGACGGCAATTATTTCGTAGAGTTTTTTCAGATATCCCGTGAAATAGAACACACTAACTCCAATGTGCGTGGTAAATATTTTAGTGATATTAAGATTAATAATAGCAAAAAATAGCAAATTAATTTAGATAAAATTTGGGAGAATTTTTATGATGTGTTGTGTGGAAAGTCCTTCTGTAATAAAATGAGTTAATTGCAACTGTTGTTTCTTCCTATTTGTACTCAAAACGTTTACACTTCTACTCACAATTATCGAAAACGTTTGGGTCGGTTTGGACGTCCCACCTGTAAGAAGTGGCTTGATGAATGTTTTTCTATAGTCCCCGCATTTCTTTTTTTCGCTCACTTTTCTTCGCGCCTTCCCCACAATCTGAACGCCTTCAACCGTGCAATCAAAGCACAAAGTCTCAATCGCGTTTTAGGTGAACTTTATTATTTTATTTGACCATGTTGCAATGTTCAATCAAGATGAAACTTCGAGACCACGTTGTTTATATTATAAAGAAACGACCATAAAAGTTAAAAAAAATCGATCGCGGTTTTTTAAATATTTAGAAAAGTGCTAAAAATACAATATTAAGGACTCAGTCAAAAAACTATGGTTTCCTATAGAAAATCGCATCTCCAAAACGAAAACGAGAAACGCTTTCAAACTTTGGCGTAAATTTGAGATTGAGAAATTAAACTTTTATAAGCTTAATTGAGGAACTTATGGATGTGCTCATACACATGCAAAATCACAAGTTCGAAATGTTTTTCTGATTTATTCAAAATCGGCTTGACAAAAGTTTCTAATTTAATAAAGGAAAACTAGTTAAACGGCCGCTCAAAAATGTTCGGTGCGGCTGCATGGAAACTGGAGGGAAACACCTTAAATCTTTCTCATTTTCATTACCGAGCTTAACATTTACCATCTTTCTTTATTTGTCAACTCTATCATTGTTGTAACAGTTTCGAGCCCGCTCAGTGTCATCCGAAATACTCCAACAATCATGGAGAATTTTAACACGTAACACATGATGATGTCTTCGTTCTGCTTGAAATGAAGGTTCCAGTTACGGATGACAATAGCTGGAAAAAAATATCTGGTGACATTTCATCATGTCTCACGGACAGGAGATCGGACACCTTAAGTAATGGTCCTAGTAAGAACTAGGCAACCCAACGGCAAGGAATGCAGAAAGGTGTTTTAAATTGTGATATTGTTGAAACGGTCCACCTCATTGGCTAAAACATGAAAATCTACTGTCACTTCATCAGGTAGCGCATTTATTTCTCTCTAGTTTACTTATTGATTCCCTTTTAATGAAAACTATTCTGAGTTTTAATGCAGCAAAATTTCTATGTGGGAAACATGGAAAATTAGAAGCCTTTCTTGGCCATTGTTTTGGAGTCTCATGATTGGATAAAATCTTGTAACACAAAAGAAATATCGCTTTAAAATAAAGTTTCAGTACATTTTATTTCAAAAACGTGTTGTCCATAGCTACGTTGAAGCATTCTCAGTAAGAAAATCTAAACAATCGTATGTGGGGAAAGCGAAATGCTGCAGAACAATAGAGGATTGCCTAGTTCTTACACGCATTGTTACTTAATGAGAATATATAACCTAATGTCGACACTTAGAATTTTATTTTCAATAAATTTTTAAGTGTAAAAAAGAAAATATACAATCCCCACTCAGGATTGAACCTGTGACCTCAGTTAGGCTTAGGCTTACATAGCCTACTGTACCACTGTACCACCTAGCTTCTCGGGTTGTTTAGGCCTAAATTTAACTATATAAACTGCTAACCCCAACCTCAACTGAAAGCTAAACAGTTACTCCGTTATATAAGTCTCAACAACGTGTCCGACCTCCTTCTGAGCTATAGCATTTAGACTCTACCTGTCTCACGGGACAAAATACTGCACGATTCTTGGAGCATTTTGTCCAGGGTTTGCCTTGTCCAGCAGTTTTACAACGCAATTAGCCCTGGGGAACAAGTCGAATAAGTGTTAAATAGAGAATGTATCTACTTTAATCAAAATTGCTGTACTTGGCTAAACACGCACTGGTCAAATCGGCCTAAATTCTTGGGATTCTATATTTTTGTTCAGCTCTCGAATTGTCCAAGCGATCACGGTTACATTAGTCGCACTGAAAGAATTTTGTTTTTTATAATACTCTTCTTGCGTCATACGCTATATTTTCTTATATATTTCACGTAAATGTTGTCGAAAGTTCCACCTATAATAAAACATTAAAATGACTACATAATTTCTAACAAGAAAACTGAGAAAGTAACTTAATTTACTGAGCACTGGTGCCACTCTCTCTAGATAGTCCTTGCTGGACTATCCTACCATAGGGAACCCACGCGTTTATTTAGAATAATCATAGAATAAAGTTACAAATGGACTTACGTGATATTGTGTTTCAATCCAAATGTGCTGTTGAATAACTGAAATCAGCTTATGCCGGGATTTATAGCAGCCACAAAAAACAACCGTTGATACGATTTCGAAACGATCGTGTCTGTTATTTTTAAATGGTCTCTCATTTCGCCGTCTGTTATTAAAGTTTAACTTGTCAGCGTCTCGCATTTCGCCGTCATGCGGCATATCACGTAACCCTTTGTTATTAATTAAATTAAGAGTTTAAATTTTTAACGGTTAAGAGAGAGACAGAGAGTGAAGGGTCGAAAGTCCAGAGGTTGTTTCGATATATCAGTGACTGAACTTGACTGGACCACGTCACCTACGCAATGCGCGAGGTACTCGAAAGATTCGCGCGACTGCGACCGATAACGGCGGATTCAATGTTGTTCACTGGTAAGTAGAAAGCTACAACTTCTTTTAACGTTCCTTTATAAATAAGATAATAATAATAATAATAATAATAATAATAATAATAATAATAATATAATAATAAGAAGAATAAGAAGAAGAAGAAGAAGAAGAAGAAGAAGAAGAAGAACTTTATTTAAATGTCAAAAGACCGCCTAGCCAGGGAGAAATCTCCCTTACTAATATGGGGACATTCTAAAAATTAAATTAAAATAAATAAATAATTACTAGTAATAATTAAAAAGCTATGTACAATAGGATATCTAAACTATTTACAATAAAATTACAATTTAAACCTGAAAAGCAATAAAATAATAAAATTTCTTTAAAATTATTACTATATTTTAGGAAGAGCACAGGCCGCAACCTCTGCACCCATCGTCAATTAATTCACTTAAGTTAAAATCTCTTATTCGTTTTTTAAAAACATTAAGGGATTCTACGTCCCTATTATTCTAAGGAAGTTTGCTCCATAATTTTGGGCCTAAAAATCTAATAGAATGTTTTCCATACGTGACAGTGTTAAAACGAGGTAACGTAAAGTCAGATTGTCTTAAATTATAGGTATTCGATTGTCGGCTAAAGATGTTCCTAATATATGAAGGGCAGAGTTCATGCTTAGAAAGATAAAATAGAGAAAATAAAATTACTTTTATTTGATACATGGGCATGAGATTTATTTGGGTCAGGCTAACAAGTACGACTTGCCCGTACCAGCGGCCTGGGATGAAGGTATTATGCCCCTGAAGAATCAGATCTAGAGCGTTCTGTTGGCACAGATTTAGGACCCAGTGATAACACAAAAAATCTCTGAGATAATGCCCGCATTTGATAGATTTGGAACGCGACAGGAAAGATAACATATTTAAAAATTCCACTTACATTTTCACTCCCGCCGAAGGTGTATTTGCGGTCACATTTTTAAAACAATGGCAAACTCTAACTTGGATATTCTGTTATAGACGATTGAAAATAGAATATTTAAACGCAGAGCGTGCATCAAGAAGGAAAAAGAAGCCCCGCGAAAGCAAATAAATTACACGCGACTGAAACCAGGAACATAGCGCGCGACAAATATCTGGTACTCTGTCTTCATTGGTTTGTCGTTGTGGTTTTACCGTTATTATAGTTTTTCCTACATGTACTCTGAATGACATTGTGCCATTCAGAGATTCGAACACAGGAGACTTGAATAATTACACCCCGGTATCCGGCGACTATATGGCAGACGGGCGACTATATGGCATACTGGCATGAAGTATATACCGAAAAATAGGCCACTTCGATCTTTGATGTGCACAGCCCTGTGCACATCAAAGATTATTATGGTATTTTTCGAGGTGGCCTATTTTTAGCGCATTTCTTCGTTGCAGTTCGCCTGTTGCATTTTGTAGCCAGGATCTTCAATGTCAGGTACATATTAATAGCGCGTTTCTTTAATTTTTCGTTTTCTTTCTTCACATATTGCAACAGAACAGCAAATTTGTACTTAACTTTATGTTCTAGAAACCACTAGTATGAAAGTATGGACATTATTTTATTTAAGCTTATTTAAGCTTATACATTAATTATGCGACAAATTAAAGGGAATCTCGGCTAGAAAACATATTTCTTCTAGATCATTAGTTCGTGTCATTGTTAAACTGGTTTACGGGTTTTGAAGGTGATTACAAACCTTTAACTCTTGAATACTGGGCATTTTGTTTCTGCATTTTTCAAATTTCCCGCGCGCAGCCATGTTTGTTTGATGGGAAATTATGACGTCATTGCGTTGTCGTGAGCTTTCAATACGACGGTTTAAGTCAACATCACGTAAATTTATAAATATATATATATGCTTTTTTTAATGCATTTTTGACTGAATATTGTACGGTTCTACCGCGAAATCTTCTTCTGTAAACTCCATATGGACATCTTCAACAACGCAATGACGTCATAAATTACCATAAAGAAAACATGGCGGCCCGCGGGAAATTTAAACTGAAAAAAGAACCCTTCACATTCAGTAACCAGTTATGGAGATACCGACTTAAAACCCCAGCCTGAGTTAAATATAATCATTACGAATACTTTGGATCTAAAACTGTTTTTCAGCCGAGGTTACCTTTAAGTAAGCCTTATTATCTATCTATGAAGTTATCACTTGAGTTGTGATTTTGTGAAATATACGATACACGTACCATTTGTTTTTCAATAAGCTTTTTAACAAAGTGAAATTTGGAAATTTTTCTTGTATATTAATGTTTGGCACTTGCAGGAGTTTAAATGCATCAGTCAGTTCCAGCAGTGCCCATCCCCCCCCTCCCCCCCCTCCCCACGGGCTAACCCCCGGCATTAGCTTTTTTTAAAAAGATTGGCAAATTCCCCGGGGTGGGGACACTTAAGCTGTTCAAATGCCCCAGTGTGGAGGCGAAAAAAGAGGGCAAATACCCCACCCCGGGATCGTCCCCTATCAAAAGTACCACTTTTCAGTTTTTTTAAGCATTTTTTTTTCTAGTTCTGCCTTTTCATTGTCTATTTTTTTTTATATATATAATGGCACTTGCCGAACTTAATTAATAATATTAAAGTCAATGCCGTCAAGCGATTGCAAGACCCCACAGACAACACTACACTATAGTCAATATTGGATTTTATTGTTCCCATGTATTCTGTTTTCAAACGTTTGCTACATGTACATTGATTAATAAATATTTTAAAATCAAATGAAGAATGATCTTCGCAGTTGTGAACGCAATTTAAGCAATTGCGAAAAGAAGCCTGAAAAAAATTCAGGACTTCAACGGGTTTCGAACCCGCAACCTTGTGATACCGGGTCGGAACCTGTTGAAGTCCTGAAATTTTTTCAGGCTTCTTTTCGCAATTGCTTAAATTGCGTTCACAACTGCGAGGATCATTCTTCATTTGATTTCATTTCCGTTCATATATGATTTATTTCATATATATCATTTCACAATAAATATTTTGTTGTGAAGTCATTTGTTCTGAAAGTCTTTGCTATAAAATATTAAAAGACCAAACATTAACAAAGCGAAAGACTTGTGATTGTTCCAGATCTCGCAACAGAGTGATCAAAAAAGCTAGCTCAAATTGTTGCTTTTTATAGGCATACAGGAAATGAAGCAATAAAAATTGAGAAAACATATACCTTTAAGAACATCCACAAGCTTTTCAAGGCCTTAATGGATGAGCCAATCTGCCACAAAACCCTCGTCTTTGCCGAGAAATTAGACTACAGTGTATGAGCAGTCTCTCTTTCCCAGCTTAGTCCGTCGAGCGAGAAATGAAAAAACATTAGCGAACGGATAATGGCTGCGCGAAACTAGGAGCGAGGCAGGCGCGCAGGAAAGGAGAGACTACAGACTAAGCCCAGGCAAATGCACTTTCACGGCCGAGTGATTTTTCGGTATCAGATTTTCTTCTCTTGACATCCTGTCAACCTACGTCATCACAATGCGGGAGATCTAACCCAAAACCAAATCCCTTTAGCGCGAAGAGAGTAAAATGCTGCGAAAGAGATGAGTTCTTCGAACGATACTCAGCAAAGGAACCTTCTTGCCACGATTTTTGCCGTGTCCGTAGATGTAACTTCAAAAGTTATAACAAGCGCAACACCATGGGAAACCACAACCGACAGACTTGACCTTCAGTCCGTTGCATGCGGCATTTGAAAGGTTTTAAAACTCAGTCTAAACTAAAATCCTCCTTAACAAATGGCTAAATGTAGAATACCTGCTCAAAACCTATAGAAGGAGCAAATGGCATTTAAAACATGAGGTAAAATTGCCAACCCCATTTTACACTTGAATGAAATAGTGGTGTAAATGAAGCAGTCGCTAGATTGTCAAAATTGCCGACGGAGTTTTTAGTATAAACAGTGAGCTCCATGCAACTATAAAGCGTAGCAAATGGAACCTAAACTTACAGCCTTGACTGAAACAAACTTCAACTTTCTGCAAGTTGAATAGCTTATTAAGCTACAACTCTCTCTGCTATAAAGGTTGGATTCTGAAAATTAAAATCCTGCAAAGACAAAACTAAAATAGCTGGGTCCAGCGTGACATTAATAGCAGGAAAGACATTCACAGCCAACAGATCATTTCAGATCCTTTCTGGTATTTCAGAGAGAAAAGTTAGAGAAATTTAAACCTTTCGTATATAAAACTCTACATGCCAATATTAAAGGTGAAAACAACACACCAACTGCCAGGCAAAAAGGGATGCTAAAATGAGGTCAAAATCTACAAGCGCAACACCATGGGAAACCACAACCGACAGACTTGACCTCTAGTCCGTTGCATGTGGCTTTTGAAAGGTTTAAAAACTCAGTCTTAACTAAAATCCTCCTTAACAAATGGCTAAATGTAGAATACCCATTCAAAACCTATAGAAGGAGCAAATGGCATTTAAAACATGAGGTAAGAGTCGTGCAGGCCTGCCAATCCCATTTTACACCGTGTGAGATTCGTGAACAACCACCATTTGGATATCCGGCCTTGTGTTTTCTGATTCAACAAAGTTTGAAATTTCTCCGATAAACAGGCCTCAGCACAACAAAATATAAATCTAAAATTCCCTTCAGAGATGGCTTTCATGCAATCTGCATCGTTCTCCTTCAAATGGATGGCAGGAAGGCTAAGTTCAGTTAATTCGTTGACTTGTTCGACCACGATGTTGTTGAGCGGCGAAATCACAAGAACACTCGCTTTCGGGTTCGAAGAGAGTTTTGTTTGGCAAAACAATTGATACATAAGGCTCTTTCCGAACCCAGTAGGCAAAATAGCGAGGACATCGCATCCTTCGATAAGAGCTTCAAGCGCTTCGATCTGCTCTGGTTTCAACGATTGAACTCGGAAATCGAGATAAACATTCCTGGAGCTTGTCAGCCATGACATTGATCTCGAGTGTTGACTACTCTTCACTGCGACGTTACCGCTTGTTGAAAGATCTTTGATCAAGAGCCAATCAGATTTTTTAGTTGTGAGAGCAACTAATAATTCAAACGCCTGGGCTTAGTCTGTAGTCTCTCCTTGCCCCTAGTTTCGCGCGGCCATTATCCGTTCGCTAATGTTTTTCATTTCTCGCTCGACAGACTAAGCTGGGAAAGAGAGACTGCTCATAGTCTACAGAGAAATTCTTCCATGTTTATGAAACTCCACAGAAACCACATGCGAGTCAAATGCCAGGGGGTACCCTGGGGGTAGGCAAATGCCCCATCCCCGGGCCGCGAAAACATAGCCAATTCCCCACCCCAGGGACTGACAATGTGAGCAAATGCTCCGGGGTTGCCCGGGGGGGGGGGGGGGCACTTCTGGAATTGACTGATGCATTAAAGAGTTAACATTTTGCTCACAGTGGGAGGTTTGACTATTCTTGGTTTTCATTCTATAAATGCTACAAAGCCAGTGTTATAATCTTTCACAAAAAGTTTCAGGTTTTAATGATGTTTTGTTTTTTAAGTGCTTATAAGTGAAGTTAATGGAGTTAATACAATATTTTTTTATTTGCCAGAATAAGTGAATGTCAGAAGCATTTTAAAGCTATTTTACCCCGGAGAACCTCATTTGCAAAGACAAACACTTATTTTGACAAATTTGTTTTTATTGTTTTCAGATCGAAAAGCTGCGTATGGGTCATGATGGGTGTGGTCCTGTGGTAGACTGGTATGTGGAGGAGGTGATACTAAACAGTGCTGTACAGGGGGAGCACCTGACATCATTCTGTTCCATGTCTGGGTAGCAAGGGAGCAGGGCATGGGATCTGCCGACAAAGAACTTTTATCCAAAACAACCTGGTAAGGTATTTACTTCAGGTTAGGAACGTGGAGTGCATGTTTACAGCATAATTTAAGCCTGATACAAACAGAAGAGGGAGTTTGCCAGCTTACCATCTGCGGCCTGCCATGAAATACATGCAAACATACCAAAATGATAAAATGCAAGAAACAACTCTCTTGAGTATTAGTTTTCCTATTAAATTTGATTTGCAGAGAATTTTAACTGGACAATTTAGAGACAATGTTATGTGAAAATAATATCATGTCTGCCTTTCCGAGAAATGTTTATAAAAGCATCAAAATTCTTTAAAAGCGCATATTTTATACAGCTCATTAAAATACGTTCATAGCATTTATTTATTAAGTTGTTGGTTCGGCATCTTGGCATGCTATTTGAGACCAGTAAATTGGTACCAGTGTGGTTAATAGCAAAGTACAATCCATGTAATGTTTTTAAATGGCTACATAATGTAATTCCAGACTTGTATTGTGTTCTGCACAGCAGTAACCCGGCATTTGGAACAGGTCTTCATTTTGTTTCAGGAAGCTGAAGGGTGTGTATGAGGCCCATATCTCAGCTGCATTAGAGACTATTCATGTAAATTTTATTTTCATTACAGTTGCTGATTACAGTGTAAGGATAAAGACAGGCAATGTGAAGAATGCAGGAACAGATTCAAACATTTACTTTCAAATATTTGGAGATAAAGGGGACACCTGCACTGGTATCATTGAATTGAAACAGATTTGTGACACAAAAGACAAGTTTTATTAACTTGCAAACCGTAGATGTGAGTTGACATTAGAGTCTAGTTGTTCTATCTTTTATTTCAGTTTGTTGTGGAGTGACAGGATTCTCCTGTCAGTAATGTCTTTTACCCTCCTTTGCCATATAGTTGCCAACCTTTGCCCACATTGAAACTCAAGGTGAGACACAGAAAAAAGAAGTCTTTCTCCTGTTAACTTACCTTGAGATTTCAAATACGAAAGTTGCTGAATTTTTCAGAGAAAAAGAGAACCTGATCATTGGTGTCGTAGTGTTTTCCAAGTTTGATTGCTGTGTTGTTCCCACTTATGTTGATACATGTATTTTAAAACTTAACATTTGTTTGATCAAAAAGGAGGGAAGTAAGAGAGAGTTAATTCTATTAAGCAGGAATGATGTTAGGTCTCTAGCCATTTTTAAATACAGAAAGTTGAACATTCAAGTAACTAGAACTTGACATTGGGTTATGGTTATTTTTCCACCCTTCCGTGGTTCAAATCTCCTTCTAATTTTATTTGGCAGTGGATCTTGTGCTACGTATAACTACTGCATTGAAATTACAGGTGTACCACTTTTGGTCTCACTGTGGTCATCCATTCTCTCCCTGATTCAGCTTGAGAAGGTTTGTGTCGGCCATGACAGGCGAGAACTGGGTACAGGTTGGTACATGTACCTTGAGGAGATAGTGATTATTATTCATGAGTGGTGGATTTTCCCTTGTAACTGCTGGCTGGTTGATTATGAAGACAATGGAAAAAGAGAGAGATCTACATGTACATGTATAAAATTATGCAGGTCAGTTCTTGTATAATAAACTATGCTCATATGTTTCTCCAATCTCAACTCTGCATCACCCTGTACCTTTCAGCCCCTGGGAATCTTCACATTTTCTCTAAACTAAAGTCCGTGCAGGAACACACTGTTTGATTTCGTAAATTTTGTATTTCCACTCACATACTTACAAGTTATAACTCTCTTCTTCGTTGTGTATGGTACTGTGTCACAGAAACAAGCTGCTCAGAAGCTTTCATTTGATTATTGTACAGTGTTATTCCAAAAACTCCCAAGCCATTAGTGGTGGCACAAAACTGTTGGAGATAGTAGTTTGAATTATGAAATAGTAAATTCTGTACGAAAGTGAGTGAAGAACTTCAAAATTTCGAAGTTTAAGGGCAATTTTTAGCCATTAATGCTGTTTTTTTGAAAAATTGCAGCCAAACTGGCCAAAACGTTGTTTGCAAGGGCTAGTGTATCATTTTTTGATTTTAGGCATACAGACAAAGCAAAATTCTGTGTATCTCTGGCCCAGTTCAGGGGATCGCTCTCATTTGAGCACTCTTTGGTGGAAGCCTTCTTCATCCTGCATAAGTTGGTCATCAAACTAAAAGACAACTTTTGTCGCAATGATGTCGCAAATGGTACAAGGACTGTCACCCTTCATGAAAAGGTCTGGAGCGAAGGAAGTATAAATCATATGAAGGAAGATAGTGTGAATTCAAAATGTTTATATCAGGGAAACAAACCTCTTTTAGAGGGTCTAAAATAGGGTTTCCCAATCCTGCTTCCCGCCACTATTTTTTCTTTCATCCCGCCATCCCGCTTGCTTTGAACATGTCATCCCGATCCCGCTTCCAAAATACTTTTTTTGCATGACAAGTCACAGTTTTTTCCGGACGAGACGCAATTTCCGCGGGCTAATGCATTACGACCTCGGTGTTTGTTTACGGTAAACAGCAGCAGTCAGTTTGGTAAATTTATCCGCTTTTGAGTAAGTGTTGAGGAGCCAAATGAAAGTTTTCCTTATCGGAGAACAGCGCGTGGACCATGAAGAAGGCCCTCCATCACACCAAACTTCAAAATTTCAAACTTAAAAAACAAATTTCAGCCACTCCTACTACATAGGAGTTACCCTAATCTGATAGAGAAGATTGTATGGAATATGAGGGGTGCGGAGTGCGGAGTGTGAAAAATGAGCAGTAGGGAAAATGAGGAGTGGGGAAAATGACGAGTGTGAGAAATGAGAAGTGGGGAAAATATGGAATACGTTTTTTGTGGAAAAACATAAAATATAAGGTAAAACTAAACTTTTTTTTTCTTCGAGGCAACTTTTGCAAGTTTTGAAATTCACAATCTCTATATAAATACTGGAATTTAAATAAATAAATAAATAAATAAATAGTAATTTCAGTGGAATCCACAAGGTGGAATTTCAATGTTGTTATCTCAAAAGTGTTGGTATTTTCATATATGCCTTTATTTCATACCATTACAACTTTTCGAACTTAATTCTGTAGCATTTTGAGTAGATAGAGCACGTTTTGAAGCCGCGCCGACATTCTTTCGTTACGAAATCTGCGACAACAGTGTTTGCGTAGTATCTCAGGGCAACATGCATTGCTCAATTACCACTGCTTCAATTAGGGCTGTCTGGAAAATGTTACTAGGAAGAATTTGCAATTTCATGGCAATTTTATATAATAATTGAAAGTGGAATATGGAAATTGTGCGTGTTTGGAAGAATTACTGAAGGCGACTCTCGCTGTTAGGGAACTGTTTCCGATCACAAATCAAATAGTGATCTCCAAGGTGACTGTTATAACGGTAGACTTACCGGGGCATGGGTGGTTTACAGCGCTGACTTCACTAACACCTATTATCATCCTAACTTCTTTCGTATTCAGCGCAAAAACCCAATGTTAAACGGACTTGTTTTTATTGAACAGTCCATTTACAGAGTGCTGGATTTTCACCAATCTGAAATGCTATAACAATATGATTTGAATATAAATATCTGCAGTTGAGAGGATTGGGCTGTTTTCTTTGTATGCATGTATGAAAATACCTACTCTTTTGAGATAACAACACTAATTCCGGTATTTATATAGAGATTGAGAATTTCACTGAAAACTTGCAAAAGTTGCCTTGAAGAAAAAAAATTTAGTTCAGTTTTACCTTACATGTACATTTTATGTTTTTCCACAAAATACGTAATCCTCATTTTCCACACTCCGCACTTTCACACTCCTAGTTTTCCACACCCTGCATTTTCCACAATCCGCGTTTTTCACACATCGACTCCACATATTCCATATAACCGATAGAGAAAACTCTATCAAAAATAAAATTCGAAAAAAGGAAAAATGCGCTTAAACAGGAAGAGAAAAGACAAAAAGAAATTCTGCCCTTTGTGACGCAATACCAGCCATCAGTGCCAAATCTCAAACAAATTTTTATGTCAAAATGGCACATATTGCAGAACCAAAACCACTATGACAAATCTACAAAGAACCACCCATGATATATTTTAAAAAAGGCAAATCCTTTAAAGATACACTCCTTAGAGGAAAAATCTAAAAGGTGTCAAGTAAGTTTCACAACGGGATTGTTTGTACGGCCTGTCACCCCTTGCTACGTCTTGTTTAAGCATTTTAATGGGTTCCTTGAGACAAAATTGCAACACCGTGACAGGTACTTATTCGATTTGGTAAAGATAAGGACCTCTGAAATGAATTCAAAGGAAAGACAGGTTCGAAAAAAGAAACGGTTTAAGAAATCAACTATGTAAAGATCCAGACTTGTCTTCCTTCCTGGAATCGTGAAATATCCGGCGAGTGCATTGTCGTCATCCATCCCGTTTCCCACCCGGAAAAGTGAAGAATTCCCCCGTCCCGCCATGAAAATGATGAACTTCCCGCTTCCCGCCCACCTCTAACCATCCCGCATCCCGCCTTCAAAATTTCTTTCATCCCGCATCCCGGCAGTGAAAAAAGGCTTATCCTGCATCCCGCCAACCCTATGTTAGGCCCTCCTTTTATCCCAGTGGACTAGATTCAGGGCTGTCATTAAGGGCCGGGGGCCGGGGCCTGGGATTTCCCCCGGCTTCTATGAGCATGAACCCCGGGCTACTTTCACAGGAAACAAAAGAAAAATAAAACGAAAAGAACTTACTAGCTGTTGAATTCCCCGCCTACTAATTGCATATACCCATCAACTTGAAATCTTAGTGACAGCCCTGCTAGATTGCTTCACTGCAAGCTGACCACCACAGTGTTCTTGTTTGTTGAAAGCATTTTTTTGTACTCCTTTTCAGCTGGTTGTTGCCGATTGCCATATGACAGATGAGGTAGGTGGCAAAAAAGTATCGAGTGTGGCCTGATTTCTATGCTAGTGTGCAATCGTTGGAAACCTCTTTTAGTTGAAATACATGGAAATTTCAATCACATTGTTTTGGTGTGAAATCTTTGATTGATAAGTGCCTACCTTCGGAAACAGGTAAAGTTGTGGCTTTTGAGAGATAGTCATTTACAAGGGACTGAAACTGAAGTGTGTTGACTGTGAACAGTAGAAAAATCTGATCGCTTGTTTGATATTCAACATTATTATTTTTTCAATCTTTTCAGGTCAAAAAAGTTGCTCTAGGAGTTTCACAGAACCTTTCATCTTGTGAAGTAAGTTCTGTTAGGAAGTTAGTTTAGTATCATCAGTGACATAAATACCACTGGGTATCCTTGCATTAGTTTAAAAAACTAATGAAACAATCAAACAAAAAAGAGAATCAGTGGGAGTTGATGAGAGTTTTAACTCTTTGAAAACGCATGGGAGTCACAGTTTGAACAACCAAGACCAGGGGCCACTTCTCGAAAATCTCGATAACTTTTTGTCCCGGCCCGAAAAGGTTTACGGCCATGATGGGCCACAGGTGCATATAAAAAAAAGAAAAGGAGCTATTACAGGAGCTATGTCACCATTTTTATTGTCACTTTAAAAAGCCCAAAAGACATCTTTATATCAGTGGAAACCCAAAAAAATGGTTTAGTTTTGTTTAAAATAATTCTACTTGTACTCTAAGAGTAAACATAATACTGTGTTGGGCTGCAGATGATCATGCAGGGTGCAAATAAACTGCAACTGTGACAACACAATCATAATCAAAGAAATTCTTGTTATTATTATTGTTATTTTCATAAATGAACTGGATGATCTTTTTCCGAATTGTTTCCTAAGGGAGCGGGTCATAGCCCATGACCAAAGGTCCCCTAGGGTTTTCTCTTTACTCTAAAGCTCCAACACCTTTCTCAAAATCCTCGCTGTTCCCAGTAGTGTAGTCTTCTGAAGTAATGAAATACTAATTTTAACATTCAACTTTGCCAACCACTTGTCCAAATTTTTTGTTACACTTCCCAATGATCCGATTATTATTATATTATTATTATTATTATTGTTATTATTATTATTATTATATATTAATATTATATGTATTATTATTATTATTATTATTATTATTATTATTATTATTATTATTATTACTGGTCAATTTTTTCAATTTCATCGGCTTGTGTCGTAAAAAACTCTGATTATGTTTTATTTTCTGTTCGAAAATTCTCTCAAGTGATATCTTCCTCTTAATGGTCTCTAAGCATATATAACAAAGGTACTTATTCTCTTGATGTCTTCCTCTTAATGGTCTGTAAGCATTTCTTGTATAACAAAGGTACTTATTCTCTTGATATCTTCCTCTTAATGGTCTGTAAGCATTTATAACAAAGGTACTTATTCTCATGATATCTTCCTCTTAATGGTCTGTAAGCATTTATAACAAAGGTACTTATTCTCTTGATATCTTCCTCTTAATGGTCTGTAAGCATTTATAACAAAGGTACTTATTCTCATGATATCTTCCTCTTAATGGTCTGTAAGTATTTATAACAAAGGTACTTATTCTCATGATATCTTCCTCTTAATGGTCTGTAAGCATTTCTTGTATAACAAAGGTACTTATTCTCTTGATATCTTCCTCTTAATGGTCTGTAAGCATTTCTTGTATAACAAAGGTACTTATTCTCATGATATCTTCCTCTTAATGGTCTGTAAGCATTTATAACAAAAGTACTTATTCTCATGATATCTTCCTCTTAATGGTCTGTAAGCATTTATAACAAAGGTACTTATTCTCTTGATATCTTCCTCTTAATGGTCTGTAAGCATTTATAACAAAGGTACTTATTCTCATGATATCTTCCTCTTAATGGTCTGTAAGCATTTATAACAAAGGTACTTATTCTCTTGATATCTTCCTCTTAATGGTCTGTAAGCATTTCTTGTATAACAAAGGTACTTATTCTCATGATATCTTCCTCTTAATGGTCTGTAAGCATTTATAACAAAGGTACTTATTCTCATGATATCTTCCTCTTAATGGTCTGTAAGCATTTATAACAAAGGTACTTATTCTCTTGATATCTCCTCTTAATGGTCTGTAAGCATTTCTTGTATAACAAAGGTACTTATTCTCTTGATATCTTCCTCTTAATGGTCTGTAAGCATTTATAACAAAGGTACTTATTCTCATGATATCTTCCTCTTAATGGTCTGTAAGCATTTATAACAAAGGTACTTATTCTCTTGATATCTTCCTCTTAATGGTCTGTAAGCATTTCTTGTATAACAAAGGTACTTATTCTCATGATATCTTCCTCTTAATGGTCTGTAAGCATTTATAACAAATGTACTTATTCTCTTGATATCTTCCTCTTAATGGTCTGTAAGCATTTATAACAAAGGTACTTATTCTCTTGATACCTTCCTCTTAATGGTCTGTAAGCATTTATAACAAAGGTACTTATTCTTTTGATATCTTCCTCTTGATGGTTTGTAAGCATATATAACAAAAGTACTTATTCTCTTGATATCTCCTCTTAATGGTCCGTAAGCATTTCTTGTATAACAAAGGTACTTATTCCCTTGATAACTTCCTCTTAATGGTCTGTAAGCATTTATAACAAAGGTACTTATACTCTTGATATCTTCCTCTTAATGGTCTGTAAGTAATGTTTACTACATGAGCGGGAGTGTTGTATCGGCCTATGCAATCACAAGGCGCAGCCGAGTGAATGCATAGTGCCGATACAACATGGAAACGAATTGAAAACCAATAAAATCCAATCCAAAAAAAAAAAAGTAAACAACTTGTGAAATTCACATTCACATGTAAATTAGATACAACCACTAGTGGTTGTAACTAATTTACATATCAGATACAACTCACTAGTGAGTTGTATCTGGTTTACAGGGTAACCATGTGATTGGAATGGCTCATTTCTATTTGTTAGTACCCTTATGACTTATTAATGAATTTTACAAGCATATATAACAAAGGTACTTAGGTTTAATTTGCGGCAGTTTTGACCCAAAAACCTCAAAATACACGTGACATAGCTCATTTAAAGTGCACATGAAGTGAAATTTCACAACCGTTTTGTTTTAGGGTTTTATGTTGTTTATATCACCTTTATTTCATTTTCAGTCGCTTTCCTCTTGCGCGAAGAGGATCCACTATTTCAGCGGTTTAAAAAGTCCAGCCAGATCCTGAAATTTGCGAAATTTTGAGCACGGCCAAAAAGGTAGAAACAATGTATTTGTGACGTCGTTCTTGTGTACGATCACAACAAAACCTGGCGGAGAAGGGGACGAACCCGGGGCTAAAATATGCGTTGCTTTCAAAAATATTTAATCGAAAGAATCCTTCCACAAGTTGCCAAAACTCCACCGAAAACAAGTGACGCGCTCAGTTGTAAACACACTAATGACGTCACTAGAACCCAAGTCCTTGTCTAATATGCCCAACTTGCCTGTTAAAATATGTTCCCACCACTTCAAGTGACTTATTTACCCATAAAAAAATGGTAGTGAAATTTCACTTCATTTGCACTTTAAGTATGGCAGCATTTGTTACGTTACCTTAGAAACATGAACAAATTGCAATGGCGATGTTTTTAACTGTAAGACAAGATCAGTAGTTTGATAGAAATGATGCAAGCTAACAGTGCTTTTTTTTTGTACAACGCAGGTTTAAAAAACTATTTAGAATCTAGTGCCTCTTAGAAGTTCACTGAAAAAAGAGGGCTGGGAATTTACGAAAGAAATAGGCGACGAGTTTGGACATGTGCCTCCAACACCTCGCCCCTATGAAGACATAACTATACCAGGAGGAAGACAACAACCTCCAGTGTCTTTCATAACAGAGCCTCGACTGGTAAGATTCGACGAGACATCCTTCTTGAACCTCAATGATACGAATCCAAACAGAGCGGCCATCTACCGAGGTTTGCCAAAGATGGTGACAAAGCATACAATGATGCACACTGATGAAGGGTGCCGAGGGGTGCACCAGATGAGATAGAAATGGGGGATATGGGCGGTTATCAGGATCTCGAGCATGCTGGTGGTGTCCAACTGTTACCGCCGGCGTAAGACAGTAAGCAGCAACAAGAGGAACCACAGTACTTTCAGGTGGATAAGAACAGAAAGAAAATGTGTAAATTGCCAGGAACTGAAGGTCCTCAAACTGACTCCTGGGTGTAATTTGATTTGTTAACTCACACGTTTGTCTGTGGGTTGGAAGTTGTTAATAATAAAGATCTTTATTACTATTATTATTATTATTATTATTATTATTATTATTATTATTATTATTATATAGTTTACAGTAAATGCGTCAAGTTGTTTTAATTAAAATCAACAAAACTTTATTAATCATATTTATCATATATTTTTTTTATCAAGTTGTTTACATCTTTATGTTGGTTTTCTAGTATTTTTTGCCGATCATTGTGCAAACAATATTTGCGATTTTGATGGCAGAGTATATTGGGGGACCAACAAAAAGATCATTGGTTGTGTTTCCTTTTGAAACAATTAGCCTGATATTTGTACGCTGCTACTTCTAATTGCTGGCTTCATGAACAATTCATGATTAACAGCGTAATGTGGCAGCGGCTTGAAGATCATTTGGCAAAATTTCTTGTTGTGTAGAAAACATCTTGACTGTGGCGAAATAGAGTTTGAGTTGATGCAGATGCTAGGATAATTTAAGTGCTTTTTAAAACCGTTTAGGGTAGTTTTTCATTATTTAAATAAAGTTTCGTCCATTGAAAAAAACTGTCATTAGAGACGAATGCAAATAACATACGACTCAAGGCCAGAAATAATAGTGATTTTGTAAATTCTTGAATTCCATGTAGTTATGTATGAAAATCAGTCCTTCTGGTGAATTATGCTGGGGCCCAGGGTAAAAGCCACACCTGTAGTTTTTTTAATATTAACTTTATCCATTTCATCTGTTTATAATAACATGGCTTCGAGGCTTCCTGCAAAACATTTATATTTAGTCTTGTTTTCTTTGTCTTATTAAAAGTCAAAGAAATCTTGACAAAATATGCCAGTTTGAACAGAACGCCTCGGAGTTGGACTTTTGATGGATAGATCGTGGACCATTAAGCGGTGACGTCACAAACGTATTTGATGAGATATTTAAAAAATCGCATCTTATTGCAATTTGGGCGTGAGATATTAGGTAATTTTGTAACGTCCTACTACAGTATTCCGAGACAGGAGTAAAATTTGTGTACCCAGCAAATCGTGCCCAAGTATCACCCTTGAATGCTGTGCCCATCCCACGCGAAGGTTGCTTTATCACAGGAGTACCAACAAAAAGTAACGTTCACATTTGTGTTCTGTCTGAGCCCCGCTCCATGTCCAACCATGTCTGAACGCGCCCCAAGCTAAGTGAAAGTCTAAAAAAGGCTATCGAAGTTTTTTTTTTTGCTTTTGTACGAAAATATTAAAAACTATCAATTTTTTGTCTATTATATGCTTTTTTTCTAGAAAACCGCTAACTTTGCAGGAAAGGATACATCCCATTCTCGACCCCAGTGCCTTCGGTTTTTCTTGACCGCGTAAGACCAAAGGCTAGTTATCTGGACCTCACAGCGCATGCCTAACGTCTGAAAAAACGTCTCTTACCCATAACCATTCACCTTTTCCAAAATGATTTCTTTTTCTATTAAACAAGCCTAACTAACAAAATCAACATAAACTGAAGAAAAAATTTACATCACGCCTGAGTTTCTGAAGTTTCAATTATCGTTATTCCGACAAATTTTTCATTCTTGTCCCCAGACGCTTTGGTTTCTTGCAAACTTTTCTACTTTACGGGAAATCTCACGCCGTACAACAAAACAATCAGATGAATTTTACCGTTTAACCCGAGAAATTGAATCTGACACAGGTTTTCCCAGAGCTCTCTTTGCGCTTAGGCATGCGAAAAAGAGAAGATCTTTGGTGTCGAGAATGGGGGCAGTATCTCTTACAAGATCTCTGATTTGCTGATAAGTCAATAAAACAAACAACATAACAATGGACCCTAGCCCAAATAATAGAGCTGCGTGATACCCAGGTCCAATGAAATCAGAGGTTGTAAAGAGCTGCATGGTATCTGCGAGAATGGGTTCAACCTCGTTCCCAGGGTCTCTCTTCTTCCCGCCCCCTGGAGCAAGAGAGGGCGGGAAGAAGAGAGACCCTGGGAACGAGGTTGGAATGGGTTATACTTTTTAACTCCTGGATACTCGCATGCGCAAAGAACGAGTTCTGGAGAATGTTGCTTATAACAATTTTAATACATATAGTTTAAGAAGCGAAACAAAAATAGCATGCTCCTGTATGCAACTGATTAAAAAACGGTGCCACTCCCAGAAAAAAAAAACACTTGAAAGGGAGAATTCCATTTGTAATTCGGCTGGGAATACCAACCACCGTCTCCCTTAAAACTAGCAGTTTCGTCAATGTCCGATCAGGGGGCAAAAAGCACCTCACTAAAGCGGGAGCACTATTTGCTGACAAAATAAGCAAGTAAAAGAGATAAACAATGACCCTTGCACTGCAACAATTAAGTCTATCGTTAAAGACAACGAAGAGCACACGAGGTACTCCCAATCTCTCCTCCCAATCAGATCATAGTACACATGGAGTAGACAAAAATTTAAATATGAATAAAATGACAAAAACTTAAATATGAATAAATTAACACCTGGAAAGGGTGCTGGAAGTTCCTTCCACCACCCGTTCTCCAATCCCTCTGGGATTGGAAAAAGGGTGCTGGAAGTTCCTTCCACCACCCGTTCTCCAATCCCTCTGGGATTGGAAAAAGGGTGCTGGAAGTTCCTTCCACCACCCGTTCTCCAATCCCTCTGGGATTGGAAAAAGGGTGCTGGAAGTTCCTTCCACCACCCGTTCTCCAATCCCTCTGGGATTGGAAAAAGGGTGCTGGAAGTTCCTTCCACCACCCGTTCTCCAATCCCTCTGGGATTGGAAAAAGGGTGCTGGAAGTTCCTTCCACCACCCGTTCTCCAATCCCTCTGGGATTGGAAAAAGGGTGCTGGAAGTTCCTTCCACCACCCGTTCTCCAATCCCTCTGGGATTGGAAAAAGGGTGCTGGAAGTTCCTTCCACCACCCGTTCTCCAATCCCTCTGGGATTGGAAAAAGGGTGCTGGAAGTTCCTTCCACCACCCGTTCTCCAATCCCTCTGGGATTGGAAAAAGGGTGCTGGAAGTTCCTTCCACCACCCGTTCTCCAATCCTCTGGGATTGGAAAAAGGGTGCTGGAAGTTCCTTCCACCACCCGTTCTCCAATCCCTCTGGGATTGGAAAAAGGGTGCTGGAAGTTCCTTCCACCACCCGTTCTCCAATCCCTCTGGGATTGGAAAAAGGGTGCTGGAAGTTCCTTCCACCACCCGTTCTCCAATCCCCTGGGATTGGAAAAAGGGTGCTGGAAGTTCCTTCCACCACCCGTTCTCCAATCCCTCTGGGATTGGAAAAAGGGTGCTGGAAGTTCCTTCCACCACCCGTTCTCCAATCCCTCTGGGATTGGAAAAAGGGTGCTGGAAGTTCCTTCCACCACCCGTTCTCCAATCCCTCTGGGATTGGAAAAAGGGTGCTGGAAGTTCCTTCCACCACCCGTTCTCCAATCCCTCTGGGATTGGAAAAAGGGTGCTGGAAGTTCCTTCCACCACCCGTTCTCCAATCCCTCTGGGATTGGAAAAAGGGTGCTGGAAGTTCCTTCCACCACCCGTTCTCCAATCCCTCTGGGATTGGAAAAAGGGTGCTGGAAGTTCCTTCCACCACCCGTTCTCCAATCCCTCTGGGATTGGAAAAAGGGTGCTGGAAGTTCCTTCCACCACCCGTTCTCCAATCCCTCTGGGATTGGAAAAAGGGTGCTGGAAGTTCCTTCCACCACCCGTTCTCCAATCCCTCTGGGATTGGAAAAAGGGTGCTGGAAGTTCCTTCCACCACCCGTTCTCCAATCCCTCTGGGATTGGAAAAAGGGTGCTGGAAGTTCCTTCCACCACCCGTTCTCCAATCCCTCTGGGATTGGAAAAAGGGTGCTGGAAGTTCCTTCCACCACCCGTTCTCCAATCCCTCTGGGATTGGAAAAAGGGTGCTGGAAGTTCCTTCCACCACCCGTTCTCCAATCCCTCTGGGATTGGAAAAAGGGTGCTGGAAGTTCCTTCCACCACCCGTTCTCCAATCCCTCTGGGATTGGAAAAAGGGTGCTGGAAGTTCCTTCCACCACCCGTTCTCCAATCCCTCTGGGATTGGAAAAAGGGTGCTGGAAGTTCCTTCCACCACCCGTTCTCCAATCCCTCTGGGATTGGAAAAAGGGTGCTGGAAGTTCCTTCCACCACCCGTTCTCCAATCCCTCTGGGATTGGAAAAAGGGTGCTGGAAGTTCCTTCCACCACCCGTTCTCCAATCCCTCTGGGATTGGAAAAAGGGTGCTGGAAGTTCCTTCCACCACCCGTTCTCCAATCCCTCTGGGATTGGAAAAAGGGTGCTGGAAGTTCCTTCCACCACCCGTTCTCCAATCCCTCTGGGATTGGAAAAAGGGTGCTGGAAGTTCCTTCCACCACCCGTTCTCCAATCCCTCTGGGATTGGAAAAAGGGTGCTGGAAGTTCCTTCCACCACCCGTTCTCCAATCCCTCTGGGATTGGAAAAAGGGTGCTGGAAGTTCCTTCCACCACCCGTTCTCCAATCCCTCTGGGATTGGAAAAAGGGTGCTGGAAGTTCCTTCCACCACCCGTTC
This sequence comes from Cladopsammia gracilis, assembly GCA_022457155.1. Lineage (NCBI taxonomy): Eukaryota > Metazoa > Cnidaria > Anthozoa > Scleractinia > Dendrophylliidae > Cladopsammia > Cladopsammia gracilis. The sequence continues at coordinate 6,296 of JAJGOT010001285.1, read as the reverse complement.
TCCAATCCCTGGGATTGGAAAAAGGGTGCTGGAAGTTCCTTCCACCACCCGTTCTCCAATCCCTCTGGGATTGGAAAAAGGGTGCTGGAAGTTCCTTCCACCACCCGTTCTCCAATCCCTGGGATTGGAAAAAGGGTGCTGGAAGTTCCTTCCACCACCCGTTCTCCAATCCCTCTGGGATTGGAAAAAGGGTGCTGGAAGTTCCTTCCACCACCCGTTCTCCAATCCCTCTGGGATTGGAAAAAGGGTGCTGGAAGTTCCTTCCACCACCCGTTCTCCAATCCCTCTGGGATTGGAAAAAGGGTGCTGGAAGTTCCTTCCACCACCCGTTCTCCAATCCCTCTGGGATTGGAAAAAGGGTGCTGGAAGTTCCTTCCACCACCCGTTCTCCAATCCCTCTGGGATTGGAAAAAGGGTGCTGGAAGTTCCTTCCACCACCCGTTCTCCAATCCCTCTGGGATTGGAAAAAGGGTGCTGGAAGTTCCTTCCACCACCCGTTCTCCAATCCCTCTGGGATTGGAAAAAGGGTGCTGGAAGTTCCTTCCACCACCCGTTCTCCAATCCCTCTGGGATTGGAAAAAGGGTGCTGGAAGTTCCTTCCACCACCCGTTCTCCAATCCCTCTGGGATTGGAAAAAGGGTGCTGGAAGTTCCTTCCACCACCCGTTCTCCAATCCCTCTGGGATTGGAAAAAGGGTGCTGGAAGTTCCTTCCACCACCCGTTCTCCAATCCCTCTGGGATTGGAAAAAGGGTGCTGGAAGTTCCTTCCACCACCCGTTCTCCAATCCCTCTGGGATTGGAAAAAGGGTGCTGGAAGTTCCTTCCACCACCCGTTCTCCAATCCCTCTGGGATTGGAAAAAGGGTGCTGGAAGTTCCTTCCACCACCCGTTCTCCAATCCCTCTGGGATTGGAAAAAGGGTGCTGGAAGTTCCTTCCACCACCCGTTCTCCAATCCCTCTGGGATTGGAAAAAGGGTGCTGGAAGTTCCTTCCACCACCCGTTCTCCAATCCCTCTGGGATTGGAAAAAGGGTGCTGGAAGTTCCTTCCACCACCCGTTCTCCAATCCCTCTGGGATTGGAAAAAGGGTGCTGGAAGTTCCTTCCACCACCCGTTCTCCAATCCCTCTGGGATTGGAAAAAGGGTGCTGGAAGTTCCTTCCACCACCCGTTCTCCAATCCCTCTGGGATTGGAAAAAGGGTGCTGGAAGTTCCTTCCACCACCCGTTCTCCAATCCCTCTGGGATTGGAAAAAGGGTGCTGGAAGTTCCTTCCACCACCCGTTCTCCAATCCCTCTGGGATTGGAAAAAGGGTGCTGGAAGTTCCTTCCACCACCCGTTCTCCAATCCCTCTGGGATTGGAAAAAGGGTGCTGGAAGTTCCTTCCACCACCCGTTCTCCAATCCCTCTGGGATTGGAAAAAGGGTGCTGGAAGTTCCTTCCACCACCCGTTCTCCAATCCCTCTGGGATTGGAAAAAGGGTGCTGGAAGTTCCTTCCACCACCCGTTCTCCAATCCCTCTGGGATTGGAAAAAGGGTGCTGGAAGTTCCTTCCACCACCCGTTCTCCAATCCCTCTGGGATTGGAAAAAGGGTGCTGGAAGTTCCTTCCACCACCCGTTCTCCAATCCCTCTGGGATTGGAAAAAGGGTGCTGGAAGTTCCTTCCACCACCCGTTCTCCAATCCCTCTGGGATTGGAAAAAGGGTGCTGGAAGTTCCTTCCACCACCCGTTCTCCAATCCCTCTGGGATTGGAAAAAGGGTGCTGGAAGTTCCTTCCACCACCCGTTCTCCAATCCCTCTGGGATTGGAAAAAGGGTGCTGGAAGTTCCTTCCACCACCCGTTCTCCAATCCCTCTGGGATTGGAAAAAGGGTGCTGGAAGTTCCTTCCACCACCCGTTCTCCAATCCCTCTGGGATTGGAAAAAGGGTGCTGGAAGTTCCTTCCACCACCCGTTCTCCAATCCCTCTGGGATTGGAAAAAGGGTGCTGGAAGTTCCTTCCACCACCCGTTCTCCAATCCCTCTGGGATTGGAAAAAGGGTGCTGGAAGTTCCTTCCACCACCCGTTCTCCAATCCCTCTGGGATTGGAAAAAGGGTGCTGGAAGTTCCTTCCACCACCCGTTCTCCAATCCCTCTGGGATTGGAAAAAGGGTGCTGGAAGTTCCTTCCACCACCCGTTCTCCAATCCCTCTGGGATTGGAAAAAGGGTGCTGGAAGTTCCTTCCACCACCCGTTCTCCAATCCCTCTGGGATTGGAAAAAGGGTGCTGGAAGTTCCTTCCACCACCCGTTCTCCAATCCCTCTGGGATTGGAAAAAGGGTGCTGGAAGTTCCTTCCACCACCCGTTCTCCAATCCCTCTGGGATTGGAAAAAGGGTGCTGGAAGTTCCTTCCACCACCCGTTCTCCAATCCCTCTGGGATTGGAAAAAGGGTGCTGGAAGTTCCTTCCACCACCCGTTCTCCAATCCCTCTGGGATTGGAAAAAGGGTGCTGGAAGTTCCTTCCACCACCCGTTCTCCAATCCCTCTGGGATTGGAAAAAGGGTGCTGGAAGTTCCTTCCACCACCCGTTCTCCAATCCCTCTGGGATTGGAAAAAGGGTGCTGGAAGTTCCTTCCACCACCCGTTCTCCAATCCCTCTGGGATTGGAAAAAGGGTGCTGGAAGTTCCTTCCACCACCCGTTCTCCAATCCCTCTGGGATTGGAAAAAGGGTGCTGGAAGTTCCTTCCACCACCCGTTCTCCAATCCCTCTGGGATTGGAAAAAGGGTGCTGGAAGTTCCTTCCACCACCCGTTCTCCAATCCCTCTGGGATTGGAAAAAGGGTGCTGGAAGTTCCTTCCACCACCCGTTCTCCAATCCCTCTGGGATTGGAAAAAGGGTGCTGGAAGTTCCTTCCACCACCCGTTCTCCAATCCCTCTGGGATTGGAAAAAGGGTGCTGGAAGTTCCTTCCACCACCCGTTCTCCAATCCCTCTGGGATTGGAAAAAGGGTGCTGGAAGTTCCTTCCACCACCCGTTCTCCAATCCCTCTGGGATTGGAAAAAGGGTGCTGGAAGTTCCTTCCACCACCCGTTCTCCAATCCCTCTGGGATTGGAAAAAGGGTGCTGGAAGTTCCTTCCACCACCCGTTCTCCAATCCCTCTGGGATTGGAAAAAGGGTGCTGGAAGTTCCTTCCACCACCCGTTCTCCAATCCCTCTGGGATTGGAAAAAGGGTGCTGGAAGTTCCTTCCACCACCCGTTCTCCAATCCCTCTGGGATTGGAAAAAGGGTGCTGGAAGTTCCTTCCACCACCCGTTCTCCAATCCCTCTGGGATTGGAAAAAGGGTGCTGGAAGTTCCTTCCACCACCCGTTCTCCAATCCCTCTGGGATTGGAAAAAGGGTGCTGGAAGTTCCTTCCACCACCCGTTCTCCAATCCCTCTGGGATTGGAAAAAGGGTGCTGGAAGTTCCTTCCACCACCCGTTCTCCAATCCCTCTGGGATTGGAAAAAGGGTGCTGGAAGTTCCTTCCACCACCCGTTCTCCAATCCCTCTGGGATTGGAAAAAGGGTGCTGGAAGTTCCTTCCACCACCCGTTCTCCAATCCCTCTGGGATTGGAAAAAGGGTGCTGGAAGTTCCTTCCACCACCCGTTCTCCAATCCCTCTGGGATTGGAAAAAGGGTGCTGGAAGTTCCTTCCACCACCCGTTCTCCAATCCCTCTGGGATTGGAAAAAGGGTGCTGGAAGTTCCTTCCACCACCCGTTCTCCAATCCCTCTGGGATTGGAAAAAGGGTGCTGGAAGTTCCTTCCACCACCCGTTCTCCAATCCCTCTGGGATTGGAAAAAGGGTGCTGGAAGTTCCTTCCACCACCCGTTCTCCAATCCCTGGGATTGGAAAAAGGGTGCTGGAAGTTCCTTCCACCACCCGTTCTCCAATCCCTCTGGGATTGGAAAAAGGGTGCTGGAAGTTCCTTCCACCACCCGTTCTCCAATCCCTCTGGGATTGGAAAAAGGGTGCTGGAAGTTCCTTCCACCACCCGTTCTCCAATCCCTCTGGGATTGGAAAAAGGGTGCTGGAAGTTCCTTCCACCACCCGTTCTCCAATCCTCTGGGATTGGAAAAAGGGTGCTGGAAGTTCCTTCCACCACCCGTTCTCCAATCCCTGGGATTGGAAAAAGGGTGCTGGAAGTTCCTTCCACCACCCGTTCTCCAATCCCTCTGGGATTGGAAAAAGGGTGCTGGAAGTTCCTTCCACCACCCGTTCTCCAATCCCTCTGGGATTGGAAAAAGGGTGCTGGAAGTTCCTTCCACCACCCGTTCTCCAATCCCTCTGGGATTGGAAAAAGGGTGCTGGAAGTTCCTTCCACCACCCGTTCTCCAATCCCTCTGGGATTGGAAAAAGGGTGCTGGAAGTTCCTTCCACCACCCGTTCTCCAATCCCTCTGGGATTGGAAAAAGGGTGCTGGAAGTTCCTTCCACCACCCGTTCTCCAATCCCTCTGGGATTGGAAAAAGGGTGCTGGAAGTTCCTTCCACCACCCGTTCTCCAATCCCTCTGGGATTGGAAAAAGGGTGCTGGAAGTTCCTTCCACCACCCGTTCTCCAATCCCTCTGGGATTGGAAAAAGGGTGCTGGAAGTTCCTTCCACCACCCGTTCTCCAATCCCTCTGGGATTGGAAAAAGGGTGCTGGAAGTTCCTTCCACCACCCGTTCTCCAATCCCTCTGGGATTGGAAAAAGGGTGCTGGAAGTTCCTTCCACCACCCGTTCTCCAATCCCTCTGGGATTGGAAAAAGGGTGCTGGAAGTTCCTTCCACCACCCGTTCTCCAATCCCTCTGGGATTGGAAAAAGGGTGCTGGAAGTTCCTTCCACCACCCGTTCTCCAATCCCTCTGGGATTGGAAAAAGGGTGCTGGAAGTTCCTTCCACCACCCGTTCTCCAATCCCTCTGGGATTGGAAAAAGGGTGCTGGAAGTTCCTTCCACCACCCGTTCTCCAATCCCTCTGGGATTGGAAAAAGGGTGCTGGAAGTTCCTTCCACCACCCGTTCTCCAATCCCTCTGGGATTGGAAAAAGGGTGCTGGAAGTTCCTTCCACCACCCGTTCTCCAATCCCTCTGGGATTGGAAAAAGGGTGCTGGAAGTTCCTTCCACCACCCGTTCTCCAATCCCTCTGGGATTGGAAAAAGGGTGCTGGAAGTTCCTTCCACCACCCGTTCTCCAATCCCTCTGGGATTGGAAAAAGGGTGCTGGAAGTTCCTTCCACCACCCGTTCTCCAATCCCTCTGGGATTGGAAAAAGGGTGCTGGAAGTTCCTTCCACCACCCGTTCTCCAATCCCTCTGGGATTGGAAAAAGGGTGCTGGAAGTTCCTTCCACCACCCGTTCTCCAATCCCTGGGATTGGAAAAAGGGTGCTGGAAGTTCCTTCCACCACCCGTTCTCCAATCCCTCTGGGATTGGAAAAAGGGTGCTGGAAGTTCCTTCCACCACCCGTTCTCCAATCCCTCTGGGATTGGAAAAAGGGTGCTGGAAGTTCCTTCCACCACCCGTTCTCCAATCCCTCTGGGATTGGAAAAAGGGTGCTGGAAGTTCCTTCCACCACCCGTTCTCCAATCCCTCTGGGATTGGAAAAAGGGTGCTGGAAGTTCCTTCCACCACCCGTTCTCCAATCCCTCTGGGATTGGAAAAAGGGTGCTGGAAGTTCCTTCCACCACCCGTTCTCCAATCCCTCTGGGATTGGAAAAAGGGTGCTGGAAGTTCCTTCCACCACCCGTTCTCCAATCCCTCTGGGATTGGAAAAAGGGTGCTGGAAGTTCCTTCCACCACCCGTTCTCCAATCCCTCTGGGATTGGAAAAAGGGTGCTGGAAGTTCCTTCCACCACCCGTTCTCCAATCCCTCTGGGATTGGAAAAAGGGTGCTGGAAGTTCCTTCCACCACCCGTTCTCCAATCCCTCTGGGATTGGAAAAAGGGTGCTGGAAGTTCCTTCCACCACCCGTTCTCCAATCCCTCTGGGATTGGAAAAAGGGTGCTGGAAGTTCCTTCCACCACCCGTTCTCCAATCCCTCTGGGATTGGAAAAAGGGTGCTGGAAGTTCCTTCCACCACCCGTTCTCCAATCCCTCTGGGATTGGAAAAAGGGTGCTGGAAGTTCCTTCCACCACCCGTTCTCCAATCCCTCTGGGATTGGAAAAAGGGTGCTGGAAGTTCCTTCCACCACCCGTTCTCCAATCCCTCTGGGATTGGAAAAAGGGTGCTGGAAGTTCCTTCCACCACCCGTTCTCCAATCCCTCTGGGATTGGAAAAAGGGTGCTGGA